>JACJUM010002477.1:12613996-12641673 GCA_020976665.1 Heortia vitessoides
GTTATAAAGTCAGAGAAGCAGCATCAGTAAATAAAGTACAGAGACAGCGTTTCAGGATAAACTTGTTGATAAATATCTACATCATGTAAGCAAAGGAACCGACAAGTTGAATAAAAATTGTAAACTTAAATATCAACATCATACTAGCCATTGTAAGTCCACTGCTAGACATACGCGTATTCAAGGTTTTTCGCCCATTATTGCCATGCTGGGCAAGCGTGTTGGCAATCGCAGGGCACAGCTTTCGCAACGGGAATGCTGCTTCCTACCCCGCCCTGTGCATTTAAGCTACACTATTTTTGATGGATATACCGCCATCTATCGGTGCTGGTACCTCAGTCGCCTCTTACGACACCTTCAGCACTGGGAGGTACTATTTTACTCTGCCGGTACCTCACGGAAAAACTTAAATATACCGCGTTTTACAACTGTTAAAGTTAAGCTATTGTAAGTAGTGTTATAAAATATTATAGCGATACAAGTTGCAAACAATACTAGTACTATCAATGTATTGATTGCTTAATGATTGAGAAAGCAAGCCCAGTCAGTGTTGAAGCAAATAGAAATTAGATATCACTGTTCTGTCTTTGGTAAGAAATAGATATCCGTGTTCTCTATGAACTATATACATATATATTTTATGAAAAATATTGCGACTATAAATATAGAGATACAAACTATCCAATCTCTCAAGTTGGATTAAACTTTACACAATAGGCAAAATAATATTGAAACTAGATCAGTATCATAAAAGTTGATTCCGGAAAAACAACGACATAGATAATTTCACATTTAATGAAGCTTGGAAAGGTAAATAGTAATCTTCGTTCTGTTGCATTTAAACTAATAATAATTATTATTATATTTATTATTATTATTATTTTAACTACACCGCTATCGATAGATATACTTCCATCTGTCGGTTCCGGTACCTCAGTCGCCTCTTACAGCACCCGGTATAGGGGGGGACACTATTCTGTTCTGCCGGCACCATTTGACACACAAGCTTTGTAGATAATACATATCGCCGTACATTTATTGTTTATTTGTTCAAAAATTACGTGTCTTTGTCAGTCATGCATGAGTTCCTATGGGAAATAATTTTTTAGTGCAAATGTGTGTTCATCACTCAAGCACGTCCCTCTAGGAATTATTATATATATTTTTTAATTCCTTTTAGTCCCGAGTGTAGTCTAAATAGGAATTTCCGTCTAAATTGTGGGATATCTACCATTGGTATAGGATATTGTATGAAAAGTGGAGCGAAATATATAACGGCATAATCCGCCGATGAAGGATACCTTCGATGTAAAATAGTACCTCCCTCTAGTAAAACAACTTAGGAGCAACAAGGCAGGCTGGATTATCTCTTTATATAAAAAATGAGCTACACTGTTGCGAATGGATATACCGCCATCTGTCGGTTCCGGTACCTCAGTCGCCTCTTACGACACCTGGTATAGGGGGAGGTACTATTTTACACTGCCGGTACCTCACGGTTTGTTGCTATAATTCTATGAAAAACATTCACATATAAAGTTCAAACATTATTATTTTCCCACAAAGTTTCCCTCCCATTCCATTTTACAACTTTTCATAGAAACTGATAATACGCCACGTTTTAAATTACTCTTTGCGTACACGTGTGTTAGTTAATTACAACGTCAAAGGGCAGGTTTTAAAAAGGGTTGGCGATCCCTGACGAGCTTTAATTAGCTACTCTCTTATTTACAGCGCAATTTAAACGTCTGTCATTTTTTTAATTAATTACATATTAATGATACACAATTCGTGGGACGCCAACGTTTTTAAAGTATTAAGCAAAAGATTAATTTGCCATTTAATGGTAGTGGAATATTAATTCGTTTCAATTTATTAAATGAAAAATAATCTTTTGCTTATAACACTTAAATATTAAAAATAAAATTACTTGAACAATGAATTCTGAAATGTTATCTATACTAATATTATAGAGCGGAAAAGTTTGTTTGTTTAAACGCGCTAATCTCAGAATCTACTGGTCCGATTTGAATAATTCTTTTTTTGTTGGATAGTCCATATATAGAGGAAGGCTTTAAATTATATAACATTACGCTGAAACTAAAAAAAGCGAAGCGTCAGTGAGTAATATTACGAAAACGGGGAAAAGGCTACTATATCCCCCAAATACACTATTCTACGCGGACGAAGTCGCGGATACTGCTAGTTTATGATATTTTTGTTACTCTTTGAAGCTGAAACTAGTGAAAAATACTTTTCAATAATATTATATTAGAGTAACACATTAGATATCTTTATAAATAAGAATTATAGACACGGGTTTGTTCGGAAGTAACTTCTAAACGTTATATAATCAAAATATAACGATAGACAAAATATATACTTTTTCGCTAAAAGCCACCATGACGAGGTTCTAGTAAGTTTTAGAGGAATGTATGGCTTTAGAAATGATTTTAAACATCTCCACTTTGCCTTCTTGACCTTCACTGAATAACGTTGTGATATTCCGAGTGTCTGGTGCGCTCCCCTGGTCGAAAAACCTAGATGGTATTGTTGACAAGGGAGATAAGGATGATAAAGCCGGCATCAACTTGGGATCACCAGTTGGTTATCCTTTCAGTAGTACAGCAAATTACCCGTGTTGAGAACTATCGCGTCCTGTACCTATTTTTAGACCTCGGATAACCCCATTATATACAAACTTAATATTAATAATAAAATAATAAATACTTGATTGTACACCAAATACAAAAATACATGAAAATAAAAAAGTAAACGTATGAGATGTAGTGTGATTTAATTATTTGTAAGATTGTCTAATTCTTTTTTCTCAAATGTGCATTTAAACTGCATTAATTCGGATGGATTTACCGCCATCTGTCAGTTATAATACCTTAGTCGCCTCTTACGACACCTGGTACAGGAGGAGGTATTATTCTACACTGCCGATACCTCACGGCTGTAGATTTGGTAAATGCGTGGAATTATTTCTAGCGTTCGTTTTGAGCCCAGACCTACTACAAAACATCTACAAAACTAGAACCTTTTACAAGTTGGAAATAATCGATAAAGAAGGAATTGTCACATAACTATTTTAGTAGGTTCGAGTCTCATCTGACACATGGGACAAGTAGAATTTTTCGTAGTCAATATTATCTTGAACTTCACATAGTATTCCCAACAGACTATAACAAAGGTATCAAACTTTCACAACGACAAAGTTCCAGCCAATCATTGTGAATTCCTTAACTGACATTAGTGACTAGCGCTAGCCCGCGCCGGAATTGCTCGGGTATGGAATTTAAAAAATATTTAACATATATTGCACTGTGTAAATGATAAAAAAAGGGTTTTATTCTACCCTTAGATTCAACCTAAAGTTCAATGAAAGACGTATTTAATTAAATATTTTTAAGAACACGAATCTCTTGTTTTATCAAAATCATTTCTTGTTTAAACATTTTGCCATACAAAAATGTGCAACTTCTATTTCATCCCATTTAGGTGAATTATTTTAAATAATCTTATTATTGCGAATTCGAATCTTGAATTTAAACGACTGTTCTGATTTCTACCATTATCGGTTATAATGTATATATATATATATATAAGGAGATTTCCCGAATATAATATATAAATATTTGTCCAAAATGTAACGGTAAGTGTTGTTAGCGCTCCAAGCGCCTGTCAAGTTCCGTCTGCAAAAATGCTTATCATCCTGTTTTGTTTGAGGAACTGAAACGATTTTTTTTCCTACATCTGTACATAAACAAAGTAAAAGTGTCTGCGTGTAATACGAATATCACCAATGTATATACAACTTTTAAAATAGGGATAAATAAGAGTATACGTTATTTATAACATAAAGGTTTCCACTTGTTTGAGGTGAACTCCGTAACGGCTGGATCAATTTTAACGGGAATTTCAATGGCGGATAGCTATGTATATATTCATTTAACTCAGTCTCCTATTATTATTTATTATTGGCACGGGTACGAGAACTACTCGAGTGAAACCGCGGGTCACAGCTCGTCACTATAAAGTATAAAACAAATTTCTACTGTCTGTCTGTCCTTATGTATGATTGATTGATTTTGCTTTTTGATTCTGTCACTTTCCTTGTTTTGTAACTTTATCTTTCATATGTATTTGAATGTATGTGTATTATATGCATGTTTATTATTATGTATGTATGTACTAATTGAACCTTAAACTTCCACCAGCTTTAACATTATTTCTATCCAAAGGTTGCCTGTAAGAAATTGCATTTGTTTGTTTTTGTGGTGTTCTTGTGTTGTTTTCATTGGTGTATCATAAAGTGTATATTATCATTATTATTATTATGTTAAGATCTTTAAAACAACGCAACAAATTTTGATACTATGTATTTTAATAGCTAGAATCAAGGGGAAGGTTTATATGAATATAATAATAAATAAATTCCCGCATTAGCTCATACATTGACCTGATTCCGTGAAGTCGCTTAAAACACCTGGGTCACGGACATCAGATAACACAGAACTACTTAAATACATATTTTTAAAACCCAGGCTAAATATCATCATATAAATATTTGTCCTAGATCACTACCATCTGCGCCATTGGGCCCGTCTATGTATTATATGTATCTATATAATAGTAGATAAACGTTGATAATTTAAGAGGTTTTCCATGTGAATTTCAATTAACACATTCTTTTAAATTGCATGCGTTTGCTGAACCCGACGAGATAGATAAAAATAATGTATTTTACACCTTAAAATGTCTACAAAAAATCCGTGATGATATATGTCTATCTCCTAAAGATAACTAATCACAATAACCATTTTTATCCTAATTACAGCCGAGGAAAGCCGGGGCAGGTTGCTTGTACATAATAAAATAAAAACAGCGGGTTCTTGCGATACAATCGTTCCACAAACAACCGTGTTTGTTGTTCATATTTAACTTGTACGACGTCCTATATATTTATGAGTGAAGAATCCAAGCAAGTGTACGAGCACCCAAAAATCCACCTTGGGAAACAATGAGGAGAGATCGCCGTGTTCATATCCATTTTAGGGTTCTGCATTAAGTATAAGCAAACTTATAATACTGAATACGCAGTGTATGTCGACCAACTCAATATTCACGCACCTTTGTTCATCGTTTAGTTACTAAATAAAGCCCACAATTATTTATCCACGAATATGGCTGGAAATTGGCGTTGTCTGGGCTTATTATACAGAACGATGTTTTTTGTACAATTTGTGAATGATTTTTTTTATTAACATTTATTAGCTTGAAGTTATTTTGAGAGCACCTATTTAAGGTTTTAAAACTAGTTTTTAGGAGACTTCAATCTTATTTTTCTAGCTGTAACCTTTTATGTATATCATCATTATACCAGCCATTGAGAGTCCACTGTTGGACATAGGCCTTTCTAAGAAAAGAGGCTTTTTGCGTATAATTGCCGCGCTGGGTAAACGTGTTGGCAATTGCAGAGCGCAGTTTTCACGACGGGTATGCTGCTGCCTTTAACTGCCCAGTGGATTAAGAGATTAATGTGGTCTAAAAGATGATATTGTGACAACAAAGACAAAGGAACAAAAGGAATGATAAGATAGATAAGATAATAGAATGACTGCACAAATATATAGAGCGGAAGCGAATGAAAGAGTTGGTATAGGACGACCAAGATAAACATATCTTAACCAGGTAGAAGAGGTATTAAAGAAGGGCCAGCTCAAAAGTACCAAGAATAAACGAGCGTGTATGAAAGGACTAATGCAGGGAAGGGAAGCGAGAGAGGTTTGCCAAGATCGTAGCAAGTCTCCACTTGCTGAATGCTCCTGAATGATCTCCATCCATAGTCTCTACCTATCTCGGTGGTACACAGGTGTGATGTGTTTATGCATGTATGGTTCGAGTGTTCTGTGCCACATGTCGCCAAAAACATCAAAAATTGTTTTTGAGTTTTACATTACAATATTGCATCATTGAGTCGTGAGCTTCCGTAAAGTAATTAAATATTACGTATAATTTTCATGAGGTACCGTAGTCATCAGGTACCAGCAGAGAAGAATCGTTTCAGGCGGTAGAAAGTGGGGATGGGCAGCAGCATCCCCGTTGCGATAGCTATGCTCTGCAATTGCCAACACGCTTGCCCAGCGCGGCAATTATGGGGAAATTGCCCCTTTCTTTGAGGAGGTCTATGTCCAGCAGTGGACTTCTAATGGACGATATGATAATGATGACATGAGGTAGACTTTATAAAAAGGTCGTCTGCATTAGTACCTTATTCTTTCCTATTCTACCGCCAAACAGCAGTGTTAACAAGGCTGTGTTCCGGTTTAAAAGGTGAAAGAGGCAGTGAAATTACTGGCTTAAGTGACATAATATCTTCAAGTCACACGAATGATAACGCTTACTATCAAGCGGACTGTTTCCGTGTTTGTCCATCTTGTCTATTTAAAAAGACAGCCATTTATAAATATTGCTTAAGCTTAATAATCTACGGCTCGCGCTTTGCCATATTTTTTCCAGAACCAAGTTTGAGGGCTGTGTAACAAAAAAAGTTTTATCCTAAATAAATAATGGGGTTTTTGGAGGGACATCGGGATTCCTGGGCCGGACGCTTCTTGCTTTAAAGGACTGCTTATGTTTTGCGAAATTGAAAAAGTTTTGTGAAAAATGCGTGTGGGATTATTAATGAGAGGTGAGTTGTGTAATCCTCGGCTTCTTCGGCTTTATTGATGTTTGGTCTAGTGGCCGCCACTTACTGTGAATGATGCAGTCAAGTATTATCTGATCTATTTATTTATTTATCAAAAGTACTAACTAACTAGCAGCTAACAGAAATTCTATATCATTGACAAATTTAGTGTTAACATAAATCTCACACAAAAGTTCTAACAGTAATTGATTATATTATGAAAACAAAACAACGACATGCAAACATAAAATAATATATTAATTACATAAATACATCACGCCTGTGTCCCATCGGGGTACGCAGATACTACGGATCTCCACTTGTTACGACCTTGGCATACCTCCCTCGATTCCCTTACTCGCATTAGTCCTTTCATACACGCTCGTTTATTCTTGGTACTTCTGACCTGGCCTCTCTTTAATACCTCTGCTATCTGGTTAAGATATATTCACTTAGGCCAACCCTTCCATTTAATTCCGCTTTAGATTTTTGTGTCATTTTTATTCATTCACGTAGAAATAATAGAAAAAAGTATACTTCTATTCTTTCTACATGTACAAACCATCTCAGCATTCCATTCTTTTTGCAATCACAATATCATATTTTATACCAAATTAATCTCTTATAACGCGAAGTTATAACAGTATATTCATTAAAACAATAATTTAAAAAATAAATAAAAAATTGGTTGCCTGTAAAGTCGGTATACGGACGAAAGTTTCACGTGACAACGACTTTGAGTGGTAAAATAATTTTAATGTGAATATTCATTCGTATAGTAGGAATAAGGATGAAATAATAGTAACAATTTAAAACATTTATTTATACAAAGAGTTATATTTAAAAGATTAATTTATACAAAGAATTTCGCTTCATATTAACAAAATTTTATTTTTACCTTCACACATACATACGTATTTATATACAAATATACATACAATAACTTGCAATACATTTGCGTACAATGAAACAGCGTTTACTACAACTTAACTTGTTCCTATCTGAGTGATTTTTGTCCTGCCTTTCACTTTTTATGTCTGTCTTTCTCGCTCTTAGGCGGGCTAACCATGCCCGAGTGGAAGGGACGCGTGCCTCTCACTCGCTTTCATTGTGAGCGCATAACGTGAGCAGAGCGTAACGCAGTTTCTTAAAGTGTCACCCGGCAAACCAATTTATAAGACGTTGTCACGTCAAAAAATATAGATAATAAAATGTTAAAGTTATCATTAATATTAAATACAAATATTATCAAAAAGGTACTTATGTCAATGATCTATAGATACAATTTTTTTATGCATTTATAAATTGGTATAGGATGATCTTTTTTTCCTTGTTAAGTCAGAAGAAAATATACGGGCAAGCAGCTCGGTTATATGGGGCTTTCACCTCGCTAATATAATGTGCAGTGTACACCGCAATTTAATGAGGGAACCGTCGAAAATACTATGCACTCAAAGACGGAAGGTACATGACGACCTAGGCAAACATACCTTTGCCAGGTAGAAGACGTATTAACGAAGGGCCAGGTCAGAATAAACGAGCGTATATGAAAGGACTAATGCGAGTAAGGGAAGCGAGAGAGGCTTGCCAAAATCGTAGCAATTGTAGATTCATAGCCTTTAGCCATTCATAGCCCTACACCGATGGGACTCGAGCGTGATGTATGACTATATCAATACTAAAATGTTGTGTTGTTTCATCTAGCCATCATATAGCCATTGACGTCCACTGCTGGACATAGGCCTCCCTAAGAAAGGGGGAATTTTCCTACAACTGCCGCGGTAGGTATTGGTAATCGCGGAGTGCAGCTTTCGCGATGGGGATGCTGCTGCCCATCCTCACCCTGTGCATTTGAGCTAATCTATACCGCCATCTGTCGGTTCTGGTACCTTAGTTGCCTCTTACAACACCTAGTACAAGGGGAAGTACTATTGTATTTTGCCGATACAACTTGTGTTGTTTACATGATATTTATTACCTCCATCTACTCTTAACTATAATCTGTTTTCATAGTGTTTATCTACTTAAAAAAACCTTTTCTTTATTAATCATCACATGATCTATAAGCTATCTACGGCTATACTTAGGCTTTTCAAGATTTTTCCAATTGGTTCAATCATCATTCTTGGCCCTGATTGCCGCTCTGGGCATCCGTGGCTGCAATTCCAGAGTGTAACTTCGTGACGAGAATGCTTTTGCCCATTGTGTTTGAGCTATATAGTATATATGTTGTAGATAGGTTTAAAGGAATAAGGATTAGTGACTAGTATGATCTCTTTGAGTCATAAAGGTCATCTGCAATCTAAAGATTGTTTTTATTACTTTTATCCTGGTAATATTATCTATTATTCGATAATATGGCAGGCAGTCAGATAAATTGACAGGCCCGATGGCGCTGTCGGTTGTATTCTTTCCTTATATACAACTATTTATATGATAAATATTCATGTTTCATTTGTGTCTGACAGTTAATACGTATTTAAGTATTATATATGTCAGGTCAAAACCCGACTCCAAAATAAGTTGATAAAAGCACTAGTTTTACGGACATCAGACAACAGAGGAATCACAAATACAATAATAATTAGATACGTATTAACAGTCAGACAAAGAAAAAACAAATATTTGTACAGTGAGAAAAAACACAGCCGACAGCACCATCGGGCCTGTCAAACACCCGAGATTGGCCCCCAACGTGGTACAAAAATATCATTGTAAGATTTCCCTGAATTGGATCTTTTCATCCTTTCACAAGAGCGATGGAATAATGGTGTGGAGTACATAGCCGGCAATCTCGAGCGGTTAAACGTCTGCCACCTAACGTCGCCTTAATTAACGGTCCGGGCGGTCGGGCACTTAATCCACAGCGCTTCTTGTACCAACGTAAAATTGCTAATGAGCGCAATCACTATTATATTCAATTGAAGCACTAAAACGGTGCTTTTAATATCTTTGAACAGTAGAATTTATTTGCCGATAATTATTCTAGTTCTTCTTGAAGATAATATTTAGTAAGAAGAAAAATAGGTACTATATAAAATTAAATGTGACCTATAGGGATGGGCATGCACTATGGATATCCATTAGCTGAGATCTTAGCGTACCTACGCTCTTACTTTTTTTACTCGCTTTAGTCCTGCCCGTGCACAAAACGTTAGATACTGGCAGCCTAGAATAGTACCTCCCTCTATAACAGGAGTCGTAAGAAGCGACTACGGAACTAGATCCTACAGACGGCGGTATATCCATCCGAAACAGTGTAGCTCAAATGCATTGGGTAGGGATAGGCAGCAGCATACGAAATATGTTGCGAAAGCTGTGCTTTGCGATTATCAACACGCTTTCCCAGGGCGTTATGGGCAAAATTTTCCCTTACTTGGGGAGGCCTATATCCAACAGTGTATTTTCAATGGTGATGATAAGTCCTTTCATACACATTCATGTACTTTAGACCTGGTTCTTCTTTAATACCTAGGTTGTCCTATTCCAACTCTTCTATTCATTGTCTATATATTTGTGCATTAATTCTATTTTTATTTATCCTTTCTACATGTCAAAACTATCTCAACGTTCCTTTCTCTACTGTTGCCACAACATTATCTTTTACATCACAACGTTCTCTTATCACATTATTTAATCTATCTCTTAATCCTCATGTCTACTTACATCGTATAAGATTTACCTTAAAAGTATGTAATTAAATGAGGACTTTTTATTTCATTATCACTACTATTTGTTGAGGAATAGGTTATGGTGGCCGACTTTGTACTTGTGGAAGTTTGATAACTTTATAGTCTGCAAGGAGTACAATATGAACTTATTTACTAGGAAAATTTTAACATGTCTCAAGTGTTTGTGCCTAATAAATTAATGAATTCACTATTTATTCTTCATTGATTGCTTTTAACTTGAAAATGTGATGATGTTGAAATATAGGTTACCAATTAAACCTATAACATTGAAAATATGGCGCTGATTTTTCAGCACAAAAAAGAAAAAACGCTAGGAAATATTCGATATGACCACGCTGCGATGTCGGTAGCACAATTGTATAGGATTCCCTCGGCCAGAAAGAAAAATCTTGTGTTGATTTTCGTTTAATATATTTTTTTGGATGAAACCTTTAAAGTAACTAATTATTTTTTTGTCTAGTCTATTCTAGTTGGTTATTATATTTTTTTATAGAGAGAACATGGAGGTATGAATTAATTAATATTAAAGTGGTCTGCGAGCCTTTGCCAGCTTAGTGCTGCCTAATTATAAAGGAGAGGCGAAACAATAAAATATTTTTTTTAAATTAACGCGTTCCCTGCTCTTAAAAAATCTACTTTTTTATCGGCTTTTAAACGAGGTCTATTTGGCTGTTATAATATTGATCAACGTTTTAGTTACATTGCGGCAATTATTTTAAAACTTAAATCCGTTATCACCGCAATGTGTCGCGTGTCTTACGCATGTATAATGTAACGTCTGATGATCCAAGATGCGACTTACATGGCAATGGAAGGAGGTGGCTTTCTACTAACTACAATAGTAATAAATAGGCTGTGGGGTGCCGGTAGAGTAGAATTGTACCTCCCATGTACAAATGGCGGTACACTTAAAATACTATAACTCAAATTCATCAAAGCGGGGAGAGACAGCAGCATTCCTGTCGTTGAGCTACGCTCTGTGATTGCCAACTCGCCTGCCCAGTTCGACAATTTTGAAGAACATGTCTGTCTTGGGGCGCCCTATGTCTAGCAGTACACGTTCAATGGCTGATATGATGTTGATGATGTATACCCGCTACTATATTCATAATTTGTCAACTTAAAATAGTAACCATATATTTTATCACCAGCAATATGAAAAAGATATATGAATTGAACTTTGAAATAGTACAATGGGCGGTCTTATCGCATAGAGCGATTTATTCCAGGCAATTTTAG
The DNA here is from genome assembly GCA_020976665.1 of Heortia vitessoides. Classification (NCBI taxonomy): domain Eukaryota; kingdom Metazoa; phylum Arthropoda; class Insecta; order Lepidoptera; family Crambidae; genus Heortia; species Heortia vitessoides. The sequence goes on from JACJUM010002477.1 coordinate 12,625,622, forward strand.
AATTTGAGTAAATAAAATTTCTTAGACAGTTGAAAGTGCAACTTACTTAAACAAATATCACCTTACCAGCCATTGGAAGCCCACTGCTGGACATAAACCTCTCCAAGAAAGGAGTTATTTTGCCCATAATTGCCGCGCTGGGCAAGCGTGTTGGCAATCGTAGAACGCAGCTATCGTAGCGGGGATGCTGCTGCCCATGTCTCGGATATATAGCGCCATCTGTCGTTTCTGGTACCTTAGTCGCCTTTTACAACACCTGGTGCTATTGGAGGTACTATTCTATTATACCGGTACCTCACGGCACTAAACATGTATAATCTAATAAAAACATTGTTATAAACTATACTTATTGTATTGTTTAACAAAGCTTTACAAATGCACGTCTGATTCTGCAAAAGTTTATTAGCAAAATTCGATTTATTTATCACTCTTATGACTTCGTCTTAGTGTTTATATTACTTATATTTATTTGTTTCTCAATTTCACAAAAGTAAGAAGAAAAATCGAATGACCTTTTAATTTATGAAAACGCAATAAATACAAAGTTTGCATTTATGTCAACTAATGAGCAGATGAATATGAATGAGAGCACTTAGATATATGTATGTATGTATACTTTGAGAGATAGATTAAAGAATAGTGTCATAAGAGATGAATGTGGTGTAAAATATGTTGTTATGACAATAATAAAGAACCGTTTGGTAAGACGGTTTGGACATGTAGAAAGGATGGATGAAAATAGAATGACTGCACAAATATATAGAACGGAAGTGAATGGAAGGGTTTGTATAGGACGACCGAGGTGAACATATTTTAACCAGGTAGAAGAGGTGTTAAAGAAGCACCAGATCAGAAGTATCAAGCAATAAACTTGCGTGTATCAATAAACTAATGCGAGTTAGGGAAGCGAGAGAGGTTTTCCAAGATCGTAGCAAGTAGGGATATAGTCTCTGCCTACCCCGATGGGACACAGGCGTGATGTGTGTATGTAATTAATTTCTTTTTCTTTAATACCTCTTAATACTTTATCTACTTAACAAATTTTCTTGAAATTTCGCATATATATAGCTATGAGTACGAAAAAAAAAACATAAAAGTTTGTTTGTTAACAATTGACGCTTTATTTACTCAACTGATCATCGTGAAATTTCACAAAGACGGGTAGAGCTTTCATCACTAGAAGGGTACATATACTAGTTATGTAATATTTTTATACTGTCTTCGCCAATTTTAATAAGTACTGCTCAGATGCATATGGCAGGGATGGGCAGTAGCATCTCCGTCGCGAAAGATGCGCGATAGCGCCAGCGTGACAATTATAGGCAACTTTCTCACTTTCTTGGGGAGGTATATGTCCAGCAATGGAATTCCAATGGCTGGTATGATCATAATGACTATTTTATTCGATTGATTATCTACAAGGTACATAACTAAAATAATGAGGTGGACCCCTTACAAAGGTGGTCTGCATTGATACCTCACTTTTGACTATTGCTACCGCCAAATAGCAGTATGTATTCTCATTGCAGTATTCCCATTTGAAAGGTGAAAGAGGCAGTGAAATTACTGTGACATGAAATCTTCAAGTCACAAGATTGGTTTGCCAATTGCTATACTTGTGATTTTACCAGTGTCTGTTTGCTGCAGTGACTCTTACTATCACGCGGACTGCATGTTTGATTGTCGACGTGGTCTTTTAAAAAGTATGTTAATAATATTTTCTTCAACACCTATAACAACAGATATTTCATCATCATAGATTATTAAATACTAGCTGTGCCCGCGACTTCGTCCGCTTGGATTAGTGTTTTTAGGTACCATACTTACCTTAACTTATATAAACTTTGAATGTATTATTTATTTATATCGACTCAGTGTCCTAAAAAATAAGTTTCAGGTGTCTGTCTCCGGAAATAGCGAAACTTCGATACAACTTGTCATCCCCCCTTTCGACCCCTCACAACCCTTTTTTCGAATTAAAAATATATATATATAGTATGTATGTAAAAATATGTGTATATAGCATATGTCCTTTATCAGGGTCTTAAGATTGTTTGTGTCAACTTTTATCAAAATCGGTTAACAGGTTAAAGCGGGAAAGCGTAACAGACAGACAGACAAATAGAGTTACTTTAGCATTTATAATATTAGTAGGGATGTTTGTATTGAATAAATCAGTCGGCGTCATTTTATCACTTTTAAGTTATGTACTCACACATAGGCCTAAAATAAACAAAGTATTACAAGGAAACGGCCAGATCCTATTACAGATCGGAGGTAACTACCGATCGATCATCGGATAAAACACGCGTCTCGTAGAGCCTTTAGGGAAGTGACAGTTTGATGATATGCAAATAGCAACACTAACTATATAAGTTTTATTCAATTATGCGATAGATGGCGCTAGTATTTTCAAAATAATAAATCAAGCAACATCTCATACATTGAATTAGTGGATTTCTTTTGTTCAGTGGCGCTGGAATATTCGTCTAAGAAATCCAGCATTATGTTCATCTGAAAATAAAATAAAATAAAATTACCTATCTCCGAGGTAGGACGCATAAGCACTGTGTTACAGATATCAAATAACATAGGAAAGACGCATCATCGTATCAGCCACAAGAAAGGGGGGGGGGGTGGTAACAGGAATGCTGCTGCACATCCCCGCCCCTGTTGCATTTGGGATACTCTGCTTTACGTAGATATCGGTCCCTGTACCTCAGTCGCCACTTACGACACCTGGTTTAGAGGTAGGTACTATTCTACTCGAACGATACCACACGGCTTTCTACCAGTACCACACATAATACTCAAGTACAAATTTATATCAGTAAATTCGTGTAACTTTGAACTAGGAATACATTGAATTATCCTTTTCCGTAGACTGTAAGACGAATTCAGCCGAGATTAAAATCGATTGGAAGAACTGTTTTTATGTTAAACCGATATTTAAAATATTGGATTATTTATTTTATAAAAAGGACAGATCAAAGTTAGCCGGAAAGTTCAAAGTTTCCCGAATTGAATACATAAATGTTTGTTTTGGGTGATTATCGAACCCACGATCTTTCACGCACAAGATAGGGACTCTTACCCAATGCGCCATCGGGCCAGTAATTCAAATTTATTCTAGAATAATTTCAAGTTTTAAAACGCTCTTATGTAATTTAGATTTTATTATAAATCGGTTTGTTAACGGTCACAATGTCAATAAAAACTAAATTTCAGCACAAGTGGAAATACCATCGGTACCTATTTATAAAAAAAAAATAAAGATTAAGCCCATAGATTCTGCTTTTAAATACTAGAGAATAATACAAATACTAGTATTGAAAGTCAGTGATTTTAAATAAAAATAACTTAGTTCTAAAACTTTATTATTTGCAAGTTTTTAATGACTACCCGTGACTAGATAGAAATTAATAACTTCTAGATTCATTTTACGTTTGCGACTTTTTGATAAAACCAATGCTTGCTGACTAAGACTTTTATTCTAGCGTGACCAGCGGAAATTGCCCTCGACTTAATGCTGCATGAACTTCATTTTATATCCTGCCTCGTGGGAGCACTGCATTATATTCTGCTCTTGGGATAAAAAAAATACTGTACGAGTACAACAATTACTCACTCCATAAAAAATCTACAGAGCAGTAATTTTTAAATAGATTTTTTTTACAAAGTAGATATAATTATTTATTGTTTTAAGCCGTGTGGTACCGTCAGAGTTGAATAGTAGGTACGTTTCCGGAGCCGATAGTTGGCGGTATATCCATCTGAAACAGTACAGCTCATATGCGCAGGGCCGGGGGGAATTAACATCTCCATCGCGATAGCTGCGCTCTTTTTGCCAACACACTTGCCCAGCGCGGCAATTATGGGCAAAAAACCTCCTTTCTTGGAGAAGCATATATCCAGCCTCCACTGCTGGACATAAGCCAGTCTTATATCCAGCTTATATACCAATATAATACAATATAATGGTATATAAACTAGTCTTATATATCAGCCAGTCTTATTTCCATCAGTGGAACTCCGCTGCTGGACGTAAGACTGGCTGGTATGCCGAAAATTATAGTGAAAAAAAGAAACAAGAAAAACTAACTTGATAATTGAGTTTTAAAGAAGTGTATAGATAGATGGTCACTTTCCACTTATTTAGCATTAAACTATAAAATTCCTAATACAAATTTGAATAAAAGTTATGTAATTAAACTTTTAAGTGTTCGTAACGCTACCACGTTATACATTGAACGTTTTTCTCTAATTACGCTCAATACCTAAGCTTAAGATGTCGCAGTAAATATTGAAAGTAGCTCCGAACAGATGTGGTCGCGTTGGGTTATATTATACTACGGCTCAACGACTTGCGGCGTCGAGCGGTTGTTTACGGCAAATGATCCGTCAAACTTGATCAACCAACCCTCCAGTATATAGGTTCCTATATCCATACATATGTAGGTAGACTTGGAACCTTGTCATTTATGGGGAACAATGAAGGCAATGTAGGTAGTTATATATATTTCAACCCCCAATTTCAGTTCAAGCGGACTCAACTCTATGCAAATCTGTACACAATATTTCCTGCCAACAAAAGTGTGTCTACCTACGCGTTTGCAAGCATTAAAAGAGATAGCCTATCACAATTTGCATGTCCTCAAGCTGTCCCTGGCAGCAGCTGAACACAAAGAGTGCGCGGCGTGCATTATCCGAGGATCGAGCCACGCTCCATCTATAATAAGATCTCTCCTACAAAGCCTTCGCGATGAAGGTACATAATGGTGGTGTTTCTATCTTGTAAATAGGCAATATATTCACTAAAGTATAATCAGTCACTTGTAACATATAGTTTTTTGGTAAGTATGAGTGGGCAATCTTCCATTGGCATTGTAAAACAATAATACATCGGGAACTAAGTGCATATATGTTGTTTTGTTTTTGAGATACCTAAGTTTTTGCATTTAATGTAATCTATTAAATTTTGTTTACTCATCACTTTTTAATCTAGAATTTTAACTTCTACTCTTGCAGCATTTGACTTCTACTCCTTTTATTCACACATTAAAATCTTTTGACTATAATTATACACAAATAATATATATATCTATCTTCTTATATCTTTTATTTACAAATAAATATAAAAAAAAATTAAGCAAACACTTCACTATAGATAGTGCCGTCAAAATTTAGTTTGCACTTTTTAATAAGGCCTGTTCTGAAACATCTGCTGTTAAAACAAACTTTGTGCTACTTTTTAGCTACGAGCTATTATATTATTTTCAGAATAAAATCTCCTATATGAGTCCCAGTTTTCAAAATCAAAACACCTTAACCACAGCACTATATCTTAAAACCTCGTGTATTGCCCTCATTTAAAGAATAAATTATATAAATTATATACACATGTGCATATGCGTTAGTTGCACAAAAACGTCACCGATGGCGCTAACAGCATAATAAAACCACTCCACGCTGCACAAATTGAAAATCATGTCATGATTTGCAATTTGTGCAGCGTGGAGGAGGATTTGGATTATCAGGAGTAAAAAGGGGAGGGGGGGTGTTGTGTAGTTAGTATAAAAGTTTTACAACAACAAACGCGGCTGCAATCACGGGGTGTTGCTTGTAATAACAAAAAGCGACTTCCTTCGCTATTTACATTTCTTTATGAAAAGAATATAGCTTACAGTCCAAGTATATCGTACACGTTGTCAATTATCTACCACATCGACGTAGAGTCCGTCCCAAAGTTAGGTCGGTGCGATATTGTCGATTGGTGCCATAAATTGATGGGCTCAAGTCTGATCTAGAGCGACCACTTAAGAACTATTGTAAGCCGGCATCGTTCAGGCCCCGTTTGATGTCTATTTGGAACATCATAAGATAGGCTGTCTAGGTAATAGAAAAATTATAATTTCTGATAGACTAAAATTGGGGGAGGGGAAGGTATTACTAGAATTTACAATATCCTGCTCTCATTATGAATTATTGCTACAATATAAAGTCGAGACACGGATTTGTTACGGACAATCATGCAACGGTTCTGTTTTTGGGCGTTAAATATTTGTATTTAACACCCAAACACAGAACAAATACAAATATTAATCATTCAAATATATGTCCTGAGTGGGATTTGCACCGGGCCCGTCATCATCATATTAGCCATTGGAAGTCCACTATTGGACATCGGCCTCCCTAAAAAAAGGAGGATTTTTGCACATAACAGCCGCGCTTGGCAGTCATGTTTGTAATCGCTGGGAGTAGTTTCGCAACGGGAATGCTGCTGCCCATGCCGGCCTTGGTCCATTCAAGCTGTTTTAGCGTTACCTTCATCTTTTGTTTCCGGTACCTCAGTCGCTTCTTACGACATTCGGTACAGGGGAGGTACTTATCAACTCTACCGGTACCACACGGTAATGGCCTGACAATGGGTTGAGCAGATTTTAAGTTGAATCGATACGAATAAACAAACAAATCTCTCTATTTATATTACTTTAGGAGGCTAGTGAGGATAGAAGCTTCCTGGTGCCCGTAATTTTCAGGAACATCCATAATTCCTGAAACCACGGACATTGTGCTCGCACCGCCGTAGTGTCAGAGACGTTGCGACGATGCATGACCATTCGTAACCTAACGTGGCTCAGACACCGCGACGAAGTGCTGTCGTAGACTGTAAGGGTCTAGTTAATTATTGCAGACATTTCTGATGGTGATGTTATTTACTGACAACTTTTACAATTATCTACATACTAACTATATAATAATAAACTAAACTATTTCCTCAATATCTCATACAGCCCGGTCTCCGAAATAAGTTGATTAAAGCACCTGTGTTAAGCGCAAACATATAACACATATTTAACACCCAGACACTGAACAAACTCAAATATAAATAAGTTATTTGGGTTGGGGTCGAGCCGGCAACCTTTAGCGCACAGGAGCGCGTCTATAAATGTTTGGTATGAAAAAATATAGCGACAATAATTCTAGATATAAATGTACATTTATATCTCTCTAGTTAGATCAAACTGAGTATACAGTAAGCAATATTTATTAAAAATAGGTTTATTAGTTCATCCCGGACAAACACCGTAACATGCTATTCTGCGCCACTTAAGGAAACTGCGCAAACGGATAAATGAGAAATATGATCCAGTTAAAGATAAATTGGAGAAGAATACAAAGTCCACTTAAAAATACATATATACTTAAAAATAAATTAATAGACAACATGATACACGCTACTTATTTTATATGAGGTCTACCCCTTACAAAGGTCCTCTAATGGTACCTCACTCTCACCTATTTCCGCTGCCAAATAGCAGTGTTCGCATTGCTGTGTTCTGGTTTGAAGGGTGAGAGAGGCAGTGTGACATTAGTATCTTCAGTTCATATGGGGTTGGCGACACGCTAGTGATATCCTTGTGATGAAACTAGCGTCTATAGGTTGCGGTCACTTCTACCATCAAGCGGACCATGTGCTTGTTTGCTGACTTCATAATATAAATGAAGTGTAGGCTTTCGTGATCTTTGGTATTATTGAGAGGCAAACATTTGCTACATCATCATCATCAATATATCAGTAATCTTAAATCTACTGTTAGACATAGGCCTCCCCAAAATAGGGGGATGTTTACCCATCATTGTCGTGCGAGGCAGGTGTGGTGGTAATTGCAGAGCGCAACTTCAAGCTGCCTATCCCCACCCAGCAGTATTTAGGCCGCACTGTTTCGGATGGCTATACCGCTATCTGTCGGTTATAGTACCTCAGTTGTCGCTAACTATTTTCGGTATAGAGATAGGTTATATTCTACTCCACTGGTACCCCACGGCTTATATTTGTTTATGGTTATAAAAATAACCGGAAATGAAATAATACTCGAATATTAAAAACTTAATGAATCAAGGTCTAATTTCGACCGCTGGGCGTTTAACAATAACTCAGATATTAGGTAACCTAGGCACTGATATTGGTAGACGGAGGTACATCCATACGAAATAGCGAAACTCGAATGCAAAAGGGCGGGGATGGAGATACGGCAGCATTTTTTCGAGAAGCTTTTCTCTGCGATTGCCACAACACCTGCGAAGCACGACAGTTATGTGCATAGATCCCTAATAAAATATATATATTATATTATAAAGTATACACAGTATGTATTATTGTAATATGTATATATAGTGAAAATCAATCAGAGATAACCTCGCTTTTCAACGGTGAAAGAATTTATTAAATTGGTTTAGTAATTTCCGAGTATTCACAACTATTTTTTATATTAGTAAGCAAACATGAAACCATTTCTCTTTATAATATTTGTATAAACAACAATATAAAACTGATTCAAATTATAAAATCAAATTTATAGTATTCACCATCATTATAGCGGCTGTAAAACTTCCATTGTTGAACATGGGCTACCCTAAGAAAGCGGGAACTTGCCCATTATTGCCGCGCTGGGCAAGCGTGATAATCGGAGAGCGTAGGTTTGCGACAGGAGAGCTGCTGCCCATCCTCACTGTGTAGCATTTGAGCTAAACTGCTTCGGGTAGATATACCGCCATCTCTCGGTACCGATACTTCAGTCGTCTCTTAAGTCACCTGGTACGGGGAGGGGAGGTACTACTCTACTCTGTGGAACTACACATGTAATTGAGTGTTAATTTTTAAACTAAAAATGCTTTAGAGTTTGCTAAGTTTCTCGAAGTAGAGCAGAGTGATAAAAACAAGTGTAAGTATTTTATCAGATATATACAAACGTATTGCAGTAAACTTAAGATTCGCACGCTTCTCGTACGATACCTGGTACTAGGATAGGTAATATTCTACTATGTTTATCCACACGTATAATTTATCTTAGAATGCTATTGAGTTGTGTTCCGATTCCAGGAATAAAGCGGAGTCGTAAAAACAAGTACTAAATCATTCATCAGACGTACACAAACGAATTAGAGTAGATTTTAGAATCGCATGCTTTTCCTAATGGCGTAGTACACGCGATATCCTTGCAAGACTTAAACGAAAACAGTACACAATTAATTCTTTAAACACCCAAACGGAATCGCTCCTTCAACCCTCCATTTGCATTTTAATTAGAATGCAAGAACAGAAGTTACGGTGTAAGTATTTCTTGTTCCCTTGTGGGATTAAATGCTGAAATATAATCTAGACTTTCTACATTTTTAGATTTTCAAATAAGGCATAAGGTAAAAGAGTTCAATCTATTTACAGTTTGAGGTCAAGATCGACACTCGACTGACATATCAACGCAGGACCAAAACTTTAAGGATTAGAAATTTAAAATTTTGCGCACGTATTCTTTTACGTAACGTAGAGTAGCATTAAAAACGATTTTTGTAAAGCATATAGCTAGCATGAAACTGAAATTTTTAAAGATATTCAAATAAAAATTAATATGAAAAATGCTCTTCATTGAAGGTTTCATGCCTTGTACACGTGTAATTCTTTTTTGAAAATTACCTAAGGGGTTAAAACGGGGGAATAAAGTTAATATCAATGTTCTACAACTTAACGCAGGATAAACAGCGACGCGCTGCTAGTCTATATATATAAAAAAGAGATGTTGACTGACTGACAGACATATCAACGCCGGCCCTAAACTCTAAAGTGTAGAAACTTGAAATCCTGTGCAATTGTTCCTTTCATAATAAAGAGGAGCTCAGAAAAATATTTTTGAAAATTTATCCCCTAAGTGATTGTGATTGATGCAAAGTTAGTATGAAACTTTGTTGTTTTTTAAGTGATTCCAATGAAATTAACGGTAAGAAGGTTCTTCATTGAGAGTCATGAAACACGTATATTTTTTTTTATCAACTTTTAAGAGAGTATAAGGGGGGTGTGAAGATAGCATGCAATATTTATGATTTTTAAAGTTGTTTTAATAAATTGAACTAGGAACAATAAAAGCAAAGCATAGATAACACTAGGTTTTTTCTACAAATTAATTCAGATGAAACCGTAACCGCTCTACTAGTCAATAATATAAGTTCACTCAATATTTAATTAATTGACCTGACTCCGAGATAAGTCACTCAAAAGATTTATGATTCAGATATCAGACAACAGGATATTCCAAATATAATACTCAACTATATTTTTAACACTCAGACACAAACCTTCATCATATAATTGTTGGTGTCGAACCCACGAGCCATTTACATTAGGAAATATATTAAGTATTTAGTAATTTTTTTATATATTTATATTTTTTATATATTTTAGTAATTAAATACACGAGTACATTAAGAACACTATCGTATGCGCCATCCAACCAAATAAATTATTCATTTTAATGTATTATTTTTTTTTAAGTTAAATTCACACATCTCATACATTGACTCGACTCTGTGGTAAGTCGCTTTACTTGTGTTACAGTCATAAATAAGGAAATACAAATATAATACTTAAATGCATATTTTTAATACCCAGACACAGAACAAACAAAAAATATCATCTTATAAATATTTGTTCTGGGCGGGGATCGAACCACGACCCTTGACACTACTATGTATTAATAAAGATCTTATCGAAATGTTATAATCATCAGAATTGTCATCTTTAAGTATAATATTATGTAATATCAGCAAAGTAGAATACTACGTATGTCTGTAATAGTTATCGTAAGCGTCAATTACCGTACCACAACCGACAGAACGCGGTATAAGCACCATCGCCCAAACGCAACTGGGCGGGGATGGGCAGTCTCATTATAAAATATTTCGTGGAAGGCTTTTAACCCCAATAGTAGGCAACATACGGTCGGTGTAAACTGTATAAGCACGATTACGTTACAGCAAATACAATTTCATTCAACGATCGTTCGCTCGAGATGTCGGCCATTTGCATTTTGTTTAAAATGCGCTACAACTATGGAAGTCTTGTTTCAAGCTATACATGACTGTAATATCATTCAGGTGCTTACAACTAGGATGTAATTATTCGCTAGAATTGCTACGCGGGAAGGGAACCATATATCCTGTTTAACATCCACACTAAAAGGAGATGAGATATTTGCACTGTGTCTACTGATCACTATAATGTCGACGAATTGGTTGTCACAGATATTTTGTTTCTGTATATTTAAGTGAAATAATTTGCGATTTTTAATTTTTTTGTATGTTTACTAAGCCGTGGGAGTAGGATATTACCTCCCTTTGTACCAGGTGTCGTAAGAGGTAGGACTGAGGAGGTAGAGGGAGGACTGAGGTACCGGAAACGACAGATAGCGGTATATCATTCTGAAATAGCGCAACTTAAATACTACAGTCGGGATGGGTAGGAGCATCCTCGTTGCGAAGTTTGCGAAGTTTGTGATTGCTACCACGGCTGCCCAGCGCGGCAATTATGGGCAAAAATCTCCCTATCAATCATATCATCCGAAAATGGAATTTTATTGGCTGATATTATGATGATGACATTTTTACTATTTTTTATTTGTATTTTTTAAATCTGCTAAATATATTTATATCCTTATATGATATGGCGCATAAGATAGTGATACAATGGCGTTTGTGTTTGTTCTGTGTCTGGGAGTTATAAATATGTATTTTTGTATTATATAAGTGATTTTTCTGTTGTCTGATGTCCGTAACACAAGTGCTTTTAACGACTTACTTTAGTCAGGTAGACGTATCAGATCCCGGTATTAATTACGTAAGAAGCTGCGTTTAACTATGGCTACATAACCCATATATGTTGGAACACTTTGAATGCGTGGGTAAAACTAATAACACGCCCACCCTAACTTTGAGTCGGCTCAAGTTGTCAAATGAGGGAAGAAAGTAACGAGAAAAGTTTCACATACACCCCTCCCCTAAATATCTCCTCCCCTAAGTTTGATTGGAATAAATTCTGGTAATGTGTACACTTATACTACACTAGCGCCTGCACGCAGCTTCGACTGCTTATTTCTTAAGTAATGACAGGCCATTTTATTTAAGATCTGTTTAACTAACATGCATGCAGTCCGCGTGATAGTTAGCGTCACCGCAGCCCGTAGATGCTCGTAATATCACGAGGATACCACTAACACGTTGCCAAACTTGTGACTAGAAGATATGAGGTCAAATTACCTAGTAATTTCACTGCCTCTCTTAATCTTGAAATCGGAACAATGCATTGTTCCGATTCGAACAATGCTTTTTAGCTGTAGAAATAGGTGAGAGTGAGGTACCAATGCAGACGAGACTCTGGCAGAGTAGAATAGTACCTCCCTCTGTACCGGGTATCGTGTTCACATATATTCGAATTAGATTGAAACTAAAACTAAAGTACAACGATCTGCATACATAATAGTTTTTAATTATTTATCTTTGTAAAAATATTTATTTTACTCTGTATAATAATCTTTATTAAAAAGATATTATGTTCGGCCTAACCTACTATGCTGGATTATTTAGACAACGTTTTCTAACATTTCACTTTCACCACCCACTCAAAATAAATATTTTTTTTACGGTAACCGTCCTTAAGATTGACTAATGATGTTGTGTGACAACGTTTGGATGGCCCGATGACACAGATCTTGTGCGTCAAAAGTCCTGTATTCGATCCCCACCTACAAGTTCTATAATAAATATTTGTGTTTGTTCTGTATCTGCGTGTTATTAATAAGTATTTAAGTATTATATTTGGGATTGCTCTGTTGTACTTTTAAGCTACTCATTTCGGAGTAAGATTAATAAGTATGAGATATCGTGTAAATTTATTTACAATGTAAAAGCTGAATATACAACGTTTTAAAGCCGTTAAAAGAGTAGTTTTATTATGCCATTTTAGACGTTGATTCTAGTGGTACCGGAGGTACGAGGCTGCTGATTAATAAACGACTCTATGTTCGTATGTGCGGCAGTGACTCTCTTGAGGCCCAACATTGGTTCGTGTGCCGTCGATCTGCTTCAAGTAGGAGTTTGTACCAAAGCGGTTGAATTGATTACTGTAACTGATGGGTACTTCTTCCCGACTTCGCTAGCATGATACCGTCAAGTGTTACCAGAAATTAACATTAAGAGAAGCGATCCTGTAGCGTTGTATTACGTCGTACTAGTGAGAGAGAACCCCAGTTCCGTCAATATCTAGTAAATCCAATAGGAATCGATTGATTACTCTTCTATATACATGTATACATCACGCCAGTGTCCCATCGGGATAGGAAGAGACTATAGATCTCCGCTTGTTACGATCTTGGCGTACCTCTCTCGCTTCTCTTACTCGCATTAGTCCTTTCATACAAGCTCGTTTATTTATCTTGGTATTTCTGACCTGGCCCTTCTTAAATACCTCTTAGCTAGAAGATATGTTAGCCTCGGTCCTCCTATAACAACGTTTCTATTCACTTCTGCTCTATATATTTGTGAAGTCATTCTACTTTCACCCATTCTTTTTACATGTCCAAACCTTCATAACATTTTTTTCTCTATTGTTGGCACAACATCATCTTTTACATCATATTGATTTCTTATCACACCATTTTACTTCAAAGTGCTCTCATTTAAACATCATTTATTCATTCTATTCTACTATGCTTCTTTTGCCATACCCAACATTCAGTTAGTACAGTCAGTCGGAACCAACACACCACTGTGGACAGCTACAATACCAGAACCGAAAGATGGCGTATATCCATTCAAAATAGTGTAGCTCAAGTGTACAGGGTCGGGATGGGCAGCAGCATTCCCATCGGGAAAGCTGCGCTCTGCGGTTGCCAACGCCCTTCCCAGTCCGGCAATTGTGGGCAAAATTCTCGCTTTCTCCAGGATACCGATGTCCAACGGTAGACTTTCAATGGCTGTAATGATGATGATCAATATAGATAATATATCAAGTAATATTTTCTTCAAACTGTTTTTAATTTAATATTTTTGAGAAACAAAACCTTTTTGATTAGATAACAACTTTTATTTCTCTTAAGTTTAGATTGTTTTTTATTGGATTGAACGAATGATGAATGTGATAGGCGATATATCAATCATATTTTTTATACCAAACTGAGGATTCTCTTTTGTTATGAATCATTATAATAGTTTTAAAGCGTTTTTGCCGTGGTGGGCAGGCGTGGTCGCAACCGGAGAGCGACGGAATTGCTGCTGCTCATCCCTACCTTGTTACATTTAAGACACTGTTTTGAGATATTATACTTTCAGCCTGCTTGAGCCACCTCTAACCATATCTGGTACAGCAGAAGGCATAATTCCGTATCCCGATACACATATTCTGCATACATTGATTTTTGTTTGTTTACTTTTAAAAGATAAGGTCAACAGACGAGCATACAGTCCTCGAGATAGTAAGTGTCACGCTCGTAATATCACGAAGCCGATGCCAAGTAAATTCACGGCCTCTTTCACCCTTAAAATGGGAACACAAAATCGAGAACACTACTATTTGAGTGCTAGTAATTGGTAAGTGTGCTACAGACAGACATTTGTATAAGGTCTACACATACTCTTTGAGCTGTGGCATAGTAATTTCCTGAATTTACAATCTTTTATGTATATTAAAAGTAAAAGTTTTTTTTTTCACAGCTGGACATAGGAATCCCCGAAAAGGATAAATTTGCAATTTCTTGGCAATCGCAAAGCGTAGCTTTGCAATGGGTAATCTACTGCCCATCCCCACCCTATTTGAGCTACTCTGTTTTGGGTGGATATACCGCTAATTGTCTGCTCTACGGCAAATAATTTTTAATTATTTTTCAGATTAATTAATTGCAATTAAGTTGTATTAACGGTAAAAGACAAGCCTTTACAGGTATACATAACATGACTTGCAGCTCAATCAACTTGTTACATCATGTCATGGCAAGGTTATATCAAAACACAGACCACCGCAGCCTAAACTAGCGGGCGACGGCTCAATTCGTCAAATGAGCGCGGACAGTAACGAGAAAAGTTTCTGATCACACCCCCCACTCCCGATCCCGGGGCAGATCCCCGCACCACGATCCTCACCTCGACTAATCATAAGCACAATTACCCTAAATTAAGTTGTTACGAGATGGTTCTGATGGGATGATGAAAAACTGGCGTATGTTTTTTTGGTTATTATAATTTAGATTTGTATACTAACTCTTTGCCACATATATACTAAATAGTAACCAATTTAACTTGAAAACCCTTTCTTTATTTGCTTAGTAATACATTAACAAACTACAAATCCTTTCCTGAAATGATGTACTACGGGCCCGATGGCGTAGGTGGCGTAGATCCTGTCTTATGCGCCAAAGGTCGCAGGTACGATCCCCACCCAGGACCAATATTTATATGATGATATTTGTATTTGTTCTGAGTCTAGGTGTTCAAAATGTATGCAAGTATTATATATGTATCTGTTGTCTTATATCCATAACACAAGCGTTCTAAGGGAATTATCTTGGAGTCAGGTCCATGTATGAAATTTTGTGTGAATTATTAAGGTAAATTTAAAAGAGAATTAATATTTACTATTTCTAAGTACCTATAAAAAATTATCATTCGAACAGGTTTAATTGTTGTTTTAATTATTTAAATATGTATGTATCTTGTGAAGTTTATATAAAAGAAAGAACTTTATGCACTTATTCCCCACATTATTTTAAACCGTGTCCAATTACACGTTCATCCTTTTAACATATTAATATAAAAATATTATAAATAGAAAAGATTTCAATATAGTCTGTAAATAATAACACGATAAAAATTTAAAATCCTCTCACCATTAGAAAACTTATATTTTACCAAGTAAAATAGTTAGCAGCACTGGAAACTGAAATCACCAACTTGAAGTTGTTGATTCGTACGTAAACATGGGACAAATTGTACAGCTACAGTAAGTCCAACTTCAAGAAAGAGGTCAAACGTAGAATCCAACTCAGCTGGGCGGTGACCGGAAAACTGCGATACATTTTCTCGTCCAACATACCTATAGTTTTTAAAACTGTAAATATTCGACCGATGTGTATTATCAGAGGCTATAACTAACCTCGTCTACTACTATCGGTCTTATTAGCCTATATCACAAACAGATCACAAACAGATCACAAACAGATCACAAACAGATC
>JACJUM010002477.1:12641683-12741651 GCA_020976665.1 Heortia vitessoides
GATCACAAACAGATCACAAACAGATCACAAACAGATCACAAACAGATGAAGATTATGACATGACACTTAGATTTATAGGTTATGTTTTTTTTAAGTTGATATTTCGTACTGTTTTTATTTAATTACGTTTCTTTTCCAGGTTAGTAATTTTAGTTGTGTAAAATTGTACGTTGAAACTCAATTAGGCTTTTATTTCAAGAAAATATAAACAAACAGTGAAAATTTGCATTATATATATATGAAATGTGAAAGTTACTGCATAGTCAGCACCTTAATCGTAACAAGATGGCGCCGACTACAGCCTATTGTGGCGTGGTTTGATTTGCACCTGATTTATTGATGGAGCTAATTCTTCTTCTTTGGGTCTTGTATACTAATGTAACAACGCCACCTCAAGTATATCACCAACAAAGTAATTTAATTCAGTTACATACCGTAACTTGCGGTTTTCTTCGCTTAGATTTACCATGTTCCTTGTGAAGATTATTCAGAAAATAGATAAAATTATCATCACGTTGGTTTAGTAAGTTGAAGTAGCAGTGGGCAGGTCGTTTGGTACGCAGAACGGGTCGATGGAGTCGTAAAGTTCTGGAAGGGAGACCACGTACCGTAGTCGAACACACGAAGTCCACCCGCAAGATGGTCAGACGATCTGAATAAATCGCAGGATCACGCTGGACACAGGCCGCATACAACCGGTCCTATTAGAGATTACTTGAGGAGGCCTATGTCTAGTAGAAGACGTCTTATGGCTGACACGATGTAATATAATAATAATAAAAAATTACAACATCAACATCATACATGGACCTCATTTGCGTGACATGGCACGGTTGACTGCTGCATGTCACAGAACCTCACTTGACATGGATGTTTCAAAATACGCTTGATCGATATGAAGCTGTGTGATGAGAGCATATGTGATTGTGGCATGGAAGATGAGAGCAGGGACCACATTCATTGAAAGTATGCTAAACGGAATCACAATGAAGGAGTATGGTCCTGCCTGGTTCTCTGCCTTAGCGGAGAACTTTCGAAGACTGCAGGAATTTCCGAGCAGCTGGTAAAGAGTGAGAAACGACCTGAACTGCCCGGAAAGGTTGCGCTCAGCAAGCCCTGTGGTGGGGGGGGGGGGAGTTGCTGCATAGGGACAAGGACGTAGAGATAAAGAATTTGGCGGGAGTCAAAACTAGTGCGCTGCTGTGCAGTTACCGTTCCGAGCACATATTCCACCATTCGACCATTATAACCGTGGGGTTGGTATGGCCATGTGACGGTGGTGGGATTGACTAGACTGCAAAATAATTCGCATGAAGCACTTGTGTCACGAAAATCAGACAACAGAGGTATCCCGAATGTGATATAAAATATGTTTGACGTGCAGAACTAATTTTTGATTAATTATATTAATACTCCTGGGCAGGAATCAAACCCACAACCTTTTTTGTACACAAGATTTTTGTACACTACTGTATATGCCACCACGTAGGTCAAAAAATGTCAGGTATTTACTTTTGTACATATCATCGTATATACATAATAGATTTTACCAAAAGAAACTTGAAATTACTTTGTTCAGACAATTAACTCACCATTGCATATTTAATACAAAATATAGGTAGTTATTATTTTTTATACTTAATGTTTCAGAGAAACGTTCAGTCAATTTAGCAAACATTTAAGTATTATGTTGAAAATCATCTTTGAAAAAGGAATTGAAATAATATTATAATATTAATTGATAACAATATCCTGAGCCCTCAGATCCCGTCAGCCTTGTGGTGGCGACCGTAGCTAAACGAGTGATCGTAGCCGTGGGGCACGAATGCCGGTTTCGGTTCGCTAACAAACGGACAGTTCCACCTTCTTGTTGGAGTTGGAATTGACGTCTGAGAAGCCCAACAATAGGTTTAACCGAAAAAAGGATAAGAATAATAATAATAAAAATTTATAGCAAACAGATCTGAAACTGAAAACTTGCTGAACATTTTTAAAGAAAGATAAGGAAAAATAAATCCTTATGTCTCATACATTGACCTCTCACCTGACTCCATGGAAGTCGCTTAAAACACTTGTGTTATGGACATCATGTCAATAGAGAATTCACAAATATAAAACTTAAATCCATATTCTTAACACCCAGACACAGAACAAACACAAATATCATCATATGAATATTTGCTCTGGGTGGAAATCGTACCTACGACCCTTGGCACATAAGGTAGGATCACTACTGATCGCCTTTGGGTCCGTCAATACATAAATTATCCATGAAAAATATCTGTATATTCGGGATGATGAAGGTCAATTTAAATCCGTCTGTGGTATGTTCCTGAAGTGTCCCTTAACTGATCGGTTTTAATCTTATTCAAGGTCCCTGTTTGAGTTAATCGCTACCTCATTTTACCGACATCAGCGTCTACGCCCAGTTTGGTACCTTGCAAGAGTTATCGAGTGGGCTGTCCTCTTCAGGACATCAGGTTAACAACAACAGGAAGTTTTCATATCCTGCAACTATATATACATTTATAAAGCTATAAAAGCCAGTATTTGCGTGCCATTATGTTGTGTGCCAGTTTTGGCACAACTAGACTACGGAGTACAGACGATATCGCTTAAAATGTCGGCTATATCCATACACTAACTGCTGCAATAGCGTCTCACGATGCGAATAGAGCGTAATAGTACACAAATGTGAAGATACAGAAGGTTCTCCGCAGTTCGTTTTCGTTTAAGATCTCTGATATATAATAAGTCGCAACATTAAAATACGAACTGTATTTTGAGTTTATACAGTTTTTAATTTAATTAATTTAAAAACATTTAATTTCACAATAAATAATAAATTTTTGAACTAGCCGTGAGGTACCGGTGGAGTAAAATAGTACCTCTATATTAGGTGTCGTAAGAGATTATTGACGTACCGAAACCGACTGATGCAGGTATATCTAACCCAGCATTCCCGTCGCGAAGCTACACTCTGCAATTGCCATTACGCTTGCCCAGTGCGACAATAATGTGCAAAGTCCCCTTTTTTGGGGAGGCCTATGTCCAGCAATGGATGTTATATGGGTGCTATGATAATGATGCCTGTTATGATGATAGAATTATATAATTTGTTGTAAATAGTAAATGTTAGTATCGTCTGTATTGTTCTTCATGGGCCTGGAATGTTCATTTGTAGATAACAATAAGTCTCATATCACAAAACTCTATTAAATGTAAGTAAATATAATAATTATAAATCGGGTATGGGGTATTGTGAGAGTCAAGACCGTATATTGTTTGTGTTAATACTAAAATAAGTCATGGATTCTTGAAAACTGTACGGTATTTGTCATAATCGTCATCATCAATTAAAACTATTTTCTTTTAAAATATATTGATTAAGATATACTTGTATTACATATCTCTTCTAGTCATTCAATATATATTCGATATTTCGATATTTAATATCCATTGTAGGTAATGTCTGTAATTGTTCGTAATAATGTTGGATACGACGTACAGCAAAAAATAGGTTACAGAAGGAATGGCCTTTATGCGAAGTGTGGTTCTAGTTAAGAATATGTGTACGAGCGGGCCATCTTCACTCATTGAATTTGTGGTAAATTCTAAAGGACATCGCTATTAATGACACTACCACTGTACTTGTAGGCTCTTTAACGTTTAAGACATTTTGTAAAGTTCTTAACGTTTAGTATACACGCTAAGCGGTTGTAGAGTTTAGAGTTTAGTAGCGGTAGATCAGAATAGTATCTCCCCCTATACTAAATGTCGTATGAGGTGACTAAGGTATCAAAACCGACAGATGGCGGTATACCCATCCGGGTAACAGCATCCACGTCGCAAAAGCTGCGCTCTGCGATTATCAACGCGCTTGTATAGCGCGGAAATTATGAGCAAAATTTTCTCTTTCTTGGAAAGCCTACGTCTAGCAGTGGACATCCGATGGTTCGTAAGATGATAATAAATTGATTATATTAATATATTAGAAATTTATTATAGATATATTAAAAAATTATAAATTTGCATGCTTCACATCTGAATAAGTCATATCCTAAGTTCTTTTTCGGAAAACAACGGTACCTAAAGTATCTATATCATAAATTCAGGTCCTTATTTATACGTAACATGAGGTAGCCCTCTTACAAAGGTCGTCAACATTGGTACCTCACTCAGCAGTGTTAGCACTGCTGCGTTTCGATCTGAAGCGGAGAGGCAGTGAAATAATTAGGTAATGTGACATAATATCTGCGAGACAAAACGTTGGCAAAGCGCTAGTGATATCCTTGTGATAATACTAACGTCTATCAGCTGCAGTGATTTTTTCTATCACGCGGACTGTAAGTTTGTTTGTAAATGTTCTCTATGTAACAGAAGTGATTTGATAAAACTTTGTTCTCTTCAAATACATGACTCTGTCTCCATGTCACTGAATGATACCAGATATTAACTACAAGCAACTACTACATCAGTAACACTACACAACTATAGCACTGTCGGTTGCTACAGACAGTGCTAGCAACATTATAAAGTGTCATTTCCATATTAAGCCACTCAACGCAATACATATGACGCAGATATCAATGATCCTATCACGTGCGCAAAGAATTAAAGGTACGACCCTTACCGAGGACAAATATTTGTTAGATGAATATTTGTGTTTGTTCTGTGTCTCGGTGTTAAATTTGTATTTAATTATCATATTTGTAAATTCTCTATTGATATAATGTAACATTATGTCTGTTGTCTGTCTGTAACACAAGTGTTTTATGCGTTTATCGTGGAGTTGGGTCAATGAATGAGATGTTGTGTGAGTTTATTATTAAATTCAAATATACTTAATGCAAGTATATCCTTTTGAAATGCCAGTAAAAAATAATATCAATAATATTTCTATGAGAGAAATAAATTAAATACATATTCTTAATAGAGACGAACCTGATGACCCAAGGGTTCATATAAGTCATCTAACATATAGGTCATTTTATAAGAGCTACATTAAAGTTAAATACATCGCCAGTGATATCATTAAAGTAGTCAAGTTATAGCAAACATCACGTATCGTAATAGAATCGGCGGGATCGTGTATCTCGTTCTAATTTATTGCCATCGCATTCCGCGGTCTATTAAAATGGGTCGGGTGTTTGGAGTATCCGTTGTTTGTTTGTTTGCTTTCGTTAACAGCTAAACGGTGGTGTAATTCAAAAATATTGCAGATTACTCTAACTCTAAACTAACTTAAATAAATATTTTTAACAGCCAGATACAGACTGGGTGGGAATCAAACCCACGACCATTGGCACATAGGATAGGATCACTACAAAGTGCGCCATCAGGCTTGTCTCCAAAAAAGACGATTCAAAGTCTCACCATAAACTCATCTCTTGTCCGATTATTTTCTGGCGTAAAAAACATTAAAGAAACTGCAGTACATTTAGATATAAGCCTTCAATGTGATATCAACCTTATTTGTATACGTTTTCGTAATATATTGGCAACGCAGTTTAGTTTGACGAGCCTCATTAAATAAAACTATTTTATAAACATTGAAAAGAAACAATGGAGCAAAATAAGATTTAGCAAAATATGTAAGCCATTGCAATCTGAGTTAGACATCTTGCGACGCACGTCTGAACGGATGTTCACTGTCGTTTATTAGACTATAACCAGCAATTTAATATACCGGTTCGAACGGTGTGGTAGTGAAGGGAATTACTGGGCCATCATTAGTTATAATCATAATGGTGGCCCAGAAATTGAACCAGACGTGTCTTAAAATGATTCTACTGCAAGTACCCTACACGACTTCATATGGGTGAAATGATAATTTCATATCAATTATAGGAAGTCAACTGCTCCACATTTGTTGGCCTTCCCATATAACTTACATACAACCATCACGCCTGTGTTTCATCTGGGTAGGCAGGATCTCTACTTGCTACAATCATGTCATGGCCCTTTCGCTTCCATTACTCACATTTGTCCTTTCATACACGCTTGTTTATTCTTTTCCCATCTGACGTTGTCTTTGATATAATCTGTGTAATCCTTTTCTATATCTTGCGTAACATTTAAATACTATTATATTAGTATTTTCTTTTTACATTTTATCTACATTGTTATTTTAAACATTGTTTCTTTTAAATATTTATATTGTACCAATGTTCTTGTTATTTTTATTTTACTCTAGCGCTATCGCTGTCAAAAAATGTGAGTACCTGATGTACCGGGAGACGGACTGTGCTACATCCAACAGCGCGAACAGCGCAGCTCTAAAACAAAAGCATGGATATAAGCAGCATCAGTCACACTGCGAAATTACGCTCTGCGACGCCGGCTGCTCGCGAAAAGAAGCGCGAGCCTGCAATCATGAGAGAAAAATAATTTACACGAGGTAAACCTCTTTCAAAGGTCATCCGTATTGGTACCTCACTGTCATCTATTTCTACAGCCCAATAACAGTGCGTATTGCTGTGTTCTGTTTAAGGTTGAGAGAGGCAGTGAAATTACTGGGTAATTGTGACATAGTATCTTCAGTTCACATTCTTGGCGACACCCAAGTGATATCATTGTGATTACACTAGCGTCTATACGTAACGTTTTCTGTAAAGCGGCCCGCGTGAGTTTTCGCTGACTTTATAATTTAAGAAAAAATGAAAGAAGGACCAACATTTATCTAGAGGTGTCTGATTTTATGCATAGAAATTCATATTAAAAGTCTGATCAATTTACGCTGGTCACTCTAAATCTCAATGGGCTCCATGGCGAATTTAGTTGTGTTCCTGCCAAAGGTCTTCGGTTTTAATCACCGTCCACCATAAATATTTATATAGTATAATATTTGTGTTTACTCTCAGTTTAGGTGTTTAGATGTAATTCCTCTGTTGTCTGATGTCCGTAACACAAGTGTTTTAAATGATTTTGTGAATGTACGAGATGTTGTGTAAATTCATTTATTTATTACTAACGGTACCGGCAAACGTTTTTCTGCCATAAAATAATTAAATTACTGAAACAACTATAAAAAATAGGGGTTGGTGATAGAAAGGTGAACATTTTGGGTGGTATGTATTTTTAAATCATCACAATTATTACAGCTATTGGAAGTTCACTGCTGGACATAGGCCTTCCCAAGGAAGGGAGAATTTACCCATAATTGCCGTGCTGGGCAAGCGTGTTGGCAATCGCAGAGCGCAGCTTTCGCGACGGGGATGCTGCTGCCCATCCCCACCCTATGCATTTGATCTTCGCTGTCTCGGATGGACATACCACCATCTATTGACTTCGGTTTCTAAGTCATCTCTTACGACTATTCTACTCTACCGGTACCTCACGGCACATAATAAAAAAAAAAAAAAATTGGAGTGAACACCCCTTATTACTTAGCGGTCTGAAAAATAGATAGCAGCCGATTCTCAGACTTACTGAACATGCATAAAAATATACATAAGAATCGGTCAATCCGTTTTGGAGGAGTATGGGAACGAACATTGTGACACAAGAATTCTATTTATTAGAAGTAGAAGAGGACTATTTGAAGACGAAGTACTGTTATATTTTGCCGACAACACAGCTTAAATATATCACAGAATCTTTATATCAATTCTATTTTGTAAACTATAAGTAAATATACTGATTAATTTTGTAAAACAGCCCTCCTTTCTTTGCTTACAGAAAGTAAAGTGAACGTCTGTAAAAGGCCACTCGACGAGGGCTACTTAACATAAAACGAAGGCGGTTGGAATTCTGGCTCTTGTAACTAAAGAGTCTGCTATAAAATATGGACACAGTACACGTAGAAGTCAGTTAACTGGTAAATTTTTGTTTTAATATTGTTTGTTTGAAAAGTTATTTGTTAACTACTCAGTCGTCAAATCTAATGCTACTGTAGGAAAGTGGGGGGCGAAACATATCGATATTGAGTGACTCTGATTGTGGGCTCTGAGTGGGACCTGATCTCGAGGAGCCAGGAGGCCTACACGTTGCCAATGTCACATTTATTCGTATGACAGTATGCTTTTTGGGATCTCATGTATTGTCTTAAGAAAGAAATTGTGGATTATTGTTTCGTGAAATTTTATTCCTTCGCACTAATCATTGTATATGTTTTCTGTATAAAAGTTAATATTTCAGAAAAATATCTGAATCACTCCCAGTTTTGATATTTTTTCTTTTTTTATTTATTAACTATTTTATTAGACCAGGTCGACAAACAAGCATACAGTCCACGTGATAATAAGCATCACTGCAGCCTATAGACGCCCATCATATCATAAGGATATCACCCGTCATATATTTTAAAGGTTATGACGAGAATCAATTATTACATATTTTAATCATAATATGTCAAAAACTTCTTTAATTAATAAGTGCAATAATCATTTTAATATTAAATTTTCATATTTTTTGTGAGTTGTAATCGATTCAATTAACTGTATTATTGTCTATCTTCAAAAAATATATATTTATGGTTAATTAAATTACCATCTTCCCGATGTGCTATGAGTAATTTAAAAGTTATGTAATTGCATTTTTTTTTCGTCGTTCGGAATTGAGTTACCGTTTGGATTTATATTGGGACCGAAGTTTTCACCTGTCGCACTTTACTGGGGGTCTAACCGCAACGAAAAAACGTTTAACTCAAAGAGTCGTTGACACTCAACACATGAAATTAAAGTATGCCTTTAAGTACGTTAAATGCCTCAATTTAACGTCTTTGTAAGGTCACCATTTGTTTTTAACTAATTTTTATTCTTATTTACTTCGAGGCTTAAATGGGAACACTGGAAAAGGATTTTTAAAAATTTTCCTCCTAAAGGGGAAAAATAGAGTTGTTACAAAGTTAGTTTAAGACCTTGCTGTGTTTGAAGTCATGAAACATGTGTAAATATTTTTTTGAAAATCATCCCTTAAGGGTAATAAATGGTTGTGCAAATTTGTATTATGTTCAAAGTCAAAGTAATCGTCAAATGTACTTCTGGTTTGATTTTAATAACGGTTTAGCTATTAAGTAACGCAAACAAATAAACAAACCTTATCCAACAAGCACCCTGCTCGCTCTAATAGACCGCGAACGACCGAAATAAATTAAATTGATTTGGAATTAGATTATTATATCGGATTTAAAATTTGGAAATTAAATCTAGTAGGTTTGACTCTACTATTGAAGTAGGGTCAAAGCTCGGTTAATACGATGATGAACAGTGAAAATATAATAACAAATAAATAATTAAATACCATACATTACATGACTCTAAATTTCTTACAGATATCAGATAAAAAAAGAACCACAATTATAATACTTCAATAAAAAAAATACAACACAACGGAAAAACATAAATATTTGCTCTGTGTCTGGGTGTTAAATATATGTATTTAAGTAGTATATTTGTGGTTCCTCTGTTGTCTGGCATCCGTAACACAAGTGTTTTAAGCGACTTACCACGGGGTCAGATCAATGTATGAGATGTTGTGGGAGTTTATTTATTTATTATTTATGTAAGGACGAATGCGAGTAAAGGAAACAAGGGAGGTGTGTTAAGTTCGTAGCAAATCCATAGTCTATACCTACCCCGATGGGATACAGTCGTGCTGTGTGTATGTCGAATGCTTATTGTAGATCGATGTTTTGTTTACATACTATGTATGTATGTATACCGTTAGTGTCAATGTACCTGCTATGTACTGCCGGGAGAGTTAGCGGCAGGCGCGTTTGCTCAAGCGGCAAACGAGCGTCTTGAGTTGATATTACACGTTTGCGTTGTTATACGTCAAATCTATATTGAAGATATAATAATTATAATAATAAAAATAAATAAAATTCCTATTATTTTCCAGTGTTTACGAGATTTTTTCCACTAATACCTAAATTTTCTACTTTTATCATCTGGCTTTCGTCCGCTTTAGCTGCCAACGACACACTCTTTAGAGGAGCAAAAAGTCAAATAAAAAGTTAATAATAATATACACTTTATTATACACAGAAAATTACCTAAAAAGGATAAAAAACTTACATTGGAAATAAAGATAAACTATATCCGAAAAACTCCCTGCGAAGATTTTCCCATAGGACTATACAGTATGTATAGTATACTATCTTCAAAAAAGGAATAAAGAGGTTTTTAAAGGGTCAGCAACTCGTGAATGATGCCTCGGTGTCGCAAACGTTTATAGGCTGCGGTAACCGTTTGAGGTACCGCCAGAGTAGAATAGTACCTTCCCCTGAACTAGGAGTCGTAAGAGGCGACTAATGTACCAGAACCGACAGATAGCGGTATATCCATCCAAAACATTGCAGCTCAAATGCACAGGGCGGGGATGGGCAGCAGCATCCCCGTCACGAAAGTTGCGCTCTGCAATTGCCTATACGCCTTAACGCAATGCCAGCACGGCAATTATGGGCAACATTCCCTCTTTCTTGGAGAGGCCTATGTCCTGCAGTGGACTTTCAATAGCTGGTATGATGATGATGATAATGATGCGCCGCAGCCTTGTTTTGTTTGTAATGGTTTAAAAAAAATCTACTTAAGCGATCACATCTATTTCTTTTAATCCACATATTTTATTATTTATTTAATTTCTCCACACACGAGCGGTTGGACGTAGATCGAAAGGAAAAAATCCGTTCATTAAATTCTCTTTTATGAATGTCTTGAAGCGTAGCGAAAGTGATTAATTTCTATCTAAATGTATCTGTAGATAAATGTTACATACATATTTGTATTAATAAACGCGATAAATACATATGATATAAAAATATATACATACATATTGCAAGATATAAATAAAAAAAAAATAACGTACATTATAGATAGGGTTATAACGTTAGAGAATCAGCATAAATAAAGTACGGAGAAAGCGTTGCAGAATATTTTTGTATTAAAAATTATAATTAATATTTAAATGACCATTAATGTTAAATGTTAATAATCTTTCAAGTTTTAAATAAATATATTGCATAAATCCGATATAATGTTGTGTACTGTACTGTAAAAATATATCCGAAGTTGATACAAACAAGTACTTAAATGCTGAATCTCACCATTATGATAGTTCACTAGTGCAGGCGAATTTGTGTTTCTAGAAAACACAAGCGATCTGTGACAAGGCACATCTCCATGCAGAACTCCAGCATGTCAAGGAAGTACGTAAAAGCATCAAACATCCCGTAGCAAGCTTTTCGTTACAGAAACTAAGAGAAAAAAGTCACAGTTAAGCGTCTATCTGCTGTTCATCAATACTTCAAAGGAGTCATTGACAAAATATGGAACATTTTAAAGCGTGTTTCAATCAAAGACGCTCAAAAAGAATAACCAATTCTTACCATCTGTCAAGTGCAACATACCACTTCAAGATTCAGGTGTAGACAAAATAGACAGTGACTGCGGTCTCTCTTACATCGGCCAGACCAAAAGGAATATTCGAGAAAGAGTAAAAAAACACACAGTCGCTGTTAAATTTAGATGATCTGAAAAATCAGGACGTTGAAACAAATTCAACCAATACATCAGGTATGACAAACCTTAACTACTGAAGGAACTTCGTTTTATTTCACGGATGTTTCGCGAAGCTATTGAAATTAAAATAGCCCAATTTCAATAAAGAAGATGGTTGGTTAATAGACCAGTTAGACTTGTAATCAAAAACCAAGGCCAACATCACAGCATTGCCAGATTACAAGATACAGTAAGCACCTTACTGCGTGGATGGGAACGCGAACGTACAAAATTAAAACGCCAAGAAAATTGTGAAGGTGGTAATTGTATAGCAAATTTTGACTATCGTAGAAACAGTTGCCGAAAAGTAACCGTAACGTCGAAATAAAAATTTTAAAAAGTTAAATAAATCGTGTTCTGAAGCCGTTTAAAAGAAGTTTTATTTTGAGTAGTAGTGACCGGGTCAATGTTAGAAAATATCAAATAGATAACTTTGGCTATGGCACTAAACAAACATACGCAATGTATTTCTTATTATAATACAAAATACAAAAAAATCAAAATATATTTAGTGTTAACGACCATTAATTTTACATTATGTGGGTCTCTTCTTTTAAGTTTGAAAAACCTGTATTAGAAAAGACCTCTCTCTACATTAATATAGTACTGGTTATATAGGTAGGTACTCATATATAATACTTATATAGAGATTAATGTAAGAAAACCAAGAGAAAACTACCAGCCATTGGAAGTCCAATGCTGGACACAAGCCTCTCCAATAAAGGAGGTTTCTTGCCCGTAATTGCCGCGCTGGGCAAGCGTGTTAACAATCGCAGAGCACAGCTATCGCGACGGGGATGCTGCTGACTATCCCCGCCCAGTGCATTTGAACTGCACTGTTTCGGATTGATATACCGCCATCTGTTGGTTCTGGTACCTTGTGGTGGTGGTGCAGCGGAAATTACAATTCCATTATGCCGGTACCTCAATGCATTGCTATATATAATTTAAAATCAATTCAATCAAATGGTTAAGTACAATTTTCCAGTAAATATATTTATTTTAAACGTATAATGTAAACAATCTATGTCGTGTCACACGATATATGTCAATGGGAACATACAGTCCTCAGGATTGTAAACAACACATCGGCTGAGGCGGCGACAATCTCAAATCGCGTTATAATTACAACTGAATGCTATTTAAATTATGTCATTTATATATATCCTCAGACTAAGAGACGAATAAGAAAGGTGGAAATAGTTAAGTTTAAGTTGGAACTTATAAATAGATTGTCGGCACCGGTATATTACTCTCACCTATTTCTATTGACAATTAGCAGTGACGATCACTGCTGTGTTCCATTTTATAGGGTGAAAGAGGCAGTGAAATTAATGGGTATCTTCAAGTCACAAAGTTAGCAACGCATCAGTTATATCCTTGTGTAAATTCGAGTGTCTATAGGCTGTAGCGAAGTTCGCTGTCACGCGAACTATAGGCTTCTTTGTCCACCTGGTCATAAATAAAAAAAAAAATACTTATCAATTTTGTCTGTATAAAAAACATCTTAAACGTTCACTATGCAACAAATCACTAGAGGTAGATCTTTCACGAAGGTCGCCTGCATTGGTACCTCACTCTCACCTATGTCTACTGCTAAATAGCAATGTTCGCATTACTATGTTACAGGGTGAGAGAGGCAGTGATATTACTGGGTAAATGAGACGTTGTAACTTCAGTTCAGAAGATTCACGAGTGATATCTTTGTGATGACACGAGCGTCTATAGGCAGTGGTCACGTTTATCATCGACTGGACCGTATGGTTCCTTGCGGACTGTATAAGATTCTAAAAGTGATTTGATGAAAATTAGTTATCTTTATATACAAGACTTTATCACCATGTCACTAGACTTGCATGGCGCCATTTATTTATATATCTTTAGTACTTTAAATATGGCTTGAAAAGAACGAAAGCTGTCAAACGAAATAATATTTAAATTGTTTTTATTAATTTTTTGCATGTGTAACCTTCCTAATATTACCTATCATCATCATTAATACAGCTATTGGAAGTCCACTGCAGGATAAAGGCCTCCTCAAGAAAGAGGGAATTGGCCCATTATTGCCGCGCTGGGCAAGTGTATTAGCAATTGTAGAGCGCAGTTTTCACGACGGAGATGCTGCTGCCCATCCTCTCTACATTTTAGCTACACTGCCGGATTAATGTTGCGCCATCTGTCGGTTCCGGTACCTTAGTCGCCTCTTACGACACCTGGTAGCAGGTATTGTTCTACTCTGCCGAAACCTCACGGCTCATATTAACTATATTAATAACAAATGATGATACCGAATTGTGCAATTACTCGTCATAAATAAATAACTCGTGTGTCACATCATTATTGACATGTGTCACTTTGATCAACTTATCCGTAGCGGGCAGGGCGTCACCGTCTCGCGAGACCTCTTCCTGGATCAAAACAAATAGAGCTACTCTTGCCTTCAGATTATGTATTTTACATAGACATTATTTTGACTAAGTCGACAAACATATGGTCCGCGTGATAGTAAACGTCACCGTCTATAGATACTACGTAATATCACAAGGATACATAATACAACTTTGTGACTTGAAAATATTATGTCCCATTACCCAGTAATTTCACTGCCTCTCTCACCCTTCAAACCGGAACACAGCAATGCCAACACTGCTATTTGGCACACGCTCAGATCCCGCAAGCCTTGTGGGGGCGACCGTAGATAAACGCGCGGTTGTCACCGTGGCGCGCAGGTGAATATCGGGTCGCTTATTAATAAGCGGCTCCTTCCTCTAGTTTGATAGCGCTGGAATAGATAGGTTTGCTGGAATAGTCAGGTACTAATTTCCATCGATCGTAAGAGTCAACTGAGGTAGAACAACCAACAGATGGCGCTATATTCAAAACATCGTAAGTCAAATGCACTGGGTGTTCAGCAGTATTACCGTTGCAAATCTACCCACTCTCCTCAGCTGCCCAACGCAGTAATTATAAGGGTACAACCCATAAGGGTTTATTCCTCTTTTCTTCGGAAGGCTTTTGTTTAGAAGTAGACGTTTTATGACTACTATGATAATGATGATGATGTGATTGTATCACGTTCTGAAGGATAGGATTAAGATAAAAGTGAATAGATAATTCAACTGCTACTTCGGAGTACGTTTAAAAATAAAACTAGCGTAGTCTGTGCGTGTATGCCACAGTAATGTTGTTTGGCGAATTGTTATCGTCTTAATTGAATCCGAATGAAGTCGTAAGGCGTTCTTGTATACGTAAACTGGTTTAATTTGATTCTGTGTTTAACATTTGATTTTACTTAAATTTAGTTTAATTTGATTAATAATTTCTGTGACTATATTAAAAGTTAATAAATTAATTAAACACGCACATAAATATCGCACCTACTCACACAAATACAGCATTTACGCAAATCTGTAAATTTGTCTAGACCTTTCAAAACAACGTTAATCACTGCATTAAGATCCATGGCATATTTATTCGGAAAAAAAATGTTTTCTGAACATATTGCCTATTGAAATCTCATTGAAGTACTTCGGCAATAACATTCCCATCGCGAAAGCTGCGCTCTGCGATTGCCAACACGCTTGCCCATCGCAGCAATTATGGGCAAAATTCCTCCTTTTTTGGGGAGGTCTATGTCCAGCAGTGGACTTCCAATGGCTGTAATTATGATATGGATTAAGGAGGTTTTATAATTAATTCACAGACCATCTCATACATTGTCCTGACTCCGAGATAAGTTGTGTACTTAATGAACCTGCCTTGTGGATATCAGACAAATATATTACCGATGTATATATATACATAGATGAATGTCATGGGTGATGATCGAATAATCGAATAATACATCATATACCAGAGGAAACACAAATATTATACTTTCAAAACATACATTTAATAAACAAACACAAGTTCATATAAACACTTGTCTTGGGTGGAAATCGGACCCACGACCATTGGCGCATAAGATAGGAATACCATCTGCACTATTAGGGCAGTCAATATTAACAGGAAAATGTTATTTTATCAATTTACTGTTATTCTTAATGTACAAAAACGGATGCCAAAAGCGCCTTGCGCACTTTCAAGATTAAAGACGGGATGTACCGGTTATGATAAGGTATGCAAAGAGCAGAGTTTCATTTTCACTTAAGGCGAATAATTATTATAAATTTATCTATATATTAATCATAATACTTTTCGTTTTTAAATAAATTCCCACAACATCTCACACATTGATTAGACAGGTCTAGATAAGTCGCTTAAACAGAGGAATCACAAATATGAATATTTAACGCCCAGACATAGAACAAACACAAATATCGTCATATAAATACTTGTCCTGGGTGGGAATCGAAAACACAACCTTTGGCGCACAAGACAGGATCACTACCATCTGCTCCATCGGGCCCTTTACATAGGGGTATTTACGTAAATACTAACTTGAAGTTACTAATTTCACGAATGATATTTACCTCTATAATATTCTGTATTTTGTAGCTTCTAGAAGTTTCAAGTAACTACAAAGACCTAGTACATCTAAAAACTAAATATGCGACAAGAAACGGCACGGTGTGTAAAACAACCAGATTTTATCTAATTCTGTATTTTACTGCAAGTCCTTCAGAGTAGAACACAACCACCCGCTGTTCGAGGTCTCATAAAAGGCAACTCAAGTACTAGCATGAACAGACAGTGGTGTTTTTTTTTATCTGACTAATTCGACAAACAAGCATACAGTCCACGTGACAGTAAGTGTTACCGCAGTTGTAGACGCTCATGTCATCACAAAGATATCATTAGCGCATTGCGAACTTAACTTAAAAATGTCATTACCCAGTGATTTCGCTGCTTCTCTCAATCTTCAAACCGAAACTAGGCAATGCGAACACTGCTGCTTGGCGGTAGAAATGGGTGTGAATGAGTTACCAATACAGACGAACTTTATATAAGGTCTAGTAATATATATAACCTCTAGTAATATATACCCATTTAAAACAACGCAGCTCAAATGCAAGGGCAAAGATGGGTAGGGTAGCAACATTTCCGTCGCTCTGCGATTGCCACCAGGCCTGCCCAGTGTGGAAATTATGTGCAAAATTTCCTCCTTCTTGGGGAGGTCTACGTCAAGCATTTGACGTTCGATGGTTGCTACAATAACGCTGTGAGTTTTATTGTTGATAGAAATAATCAATAATATAATTGAAAAATATGATTAATTAATACTATTTTTGACTCTCTTACATTGTTACCACGCCAAATACCTGAGTCATTTAATAAGTAGAATTCTAAGTACTTTTGATACCATACATCAACATACCAGCCATTAGAAGTCCACTGCTGGACATAGGCCTCTCCAAGAAAGGAGGGTCTTTGCCCATAATTACCGCGCTGGGCAAGCGTGTTGGCAATCGCAGAGTGCAGCTTTCGCGACGGGGAAGCTGTTGCCCATTCCCGCCCTGTACATTTAAGCTGACTTCTTTGCATGGATATATCGCCATCCATCGGTTCTGGTACCTTAGTCGCCTTTGTCGTCGAATTCTTTGTGCGAAAAAAGGTAGAATTATAAACTTTAAAACTAAACCATTGTCAAATTATTATTTTAGCTCAAGGAAGTCCACTGTTAGACATAGCCTTAAGAAGGCTCAGAAAGTAGGATTCTGAGCCAATGGGCAGGCGTGGTGGCGATCGCTGAACATTCCTTGCGACGAGCTTGTATTAGAGCCGCAGATGGATATACCAGCATTTGTCGGCTTCAGAGTCCTTGCCACCTCTTACGACACTTGGTACAGCATATTTGTGTTTTTTCTGTGTCTGGGTGTTAAAAATATGTATTGAAGTATTATATTTGTGGAAAATCTGTTGTCTGATATCCGTGTCTCAAGTGTTTTAGGCAAGGAGTCCGGTTAATGTATTTGATGCCGCGTGAATTTAATACTTATAAAAAACCGTTGTCACCTTAAGCGACGATCATAACAAATTCACCGATTGTAACAAACGGTAAAATTAATTAAACAAGAGCGCCATTTTAAAATGCGCTGCACGTTTTAAGAATAAACTGATTTGAAATTATATAATTTTTTAAATTAAAATTTGTTATTTGCATTCATCATAATAACAATATCACGATCTGTGTCGGATGCTGGAAACTTTATTATAAATTAAATGTAGTTAAAAAACTAAAAAGCACGCTTTTAATATACATTCGACTAAAAAGGAAATCATATTTTTCACAAGAATGTAAAAAAAATCATCAACAAATAATACTAACATTATTCTAACAAAAATCGCGAGTTGCTAGGTCTACGGAAAATATAGCACGCAACGCAAGCCACGCATTGTTTAAAATATTACTACAATAATTCATTTTCCATTATTATTTTCAATTTGTTATAAAGAATATTTTTTAGTTTGGTGCACTCTAAGTGCGTGTTTTTAAAATTTTTAAATTTATTT
Organism: Heortia vitessoides; assembly: GCA_020976665.1. Taxonomy (NCBI): domain Eukaryota; kingdom Metazoa; phylum Arthropoda; class Insecta; order Lepidoptera; family Crambidae; genus Heortia; species Heortia vitessoides. The sequence continues at coordinate 12,659,638 of JACJUM010002477.1, forward strand.
TTCATTTAGTTTGATTTATTGTTAAATTATAATAACCAGACGAGTACTTAAGCTGGAAATTAGGTATACAGTACGCATGCGCGGGCTGTGTGGTCGTACTTTCTCTTACACAGAGAAATGAGAATACGTGAACAGAAAAATGAGATAATCTCACCGAAATATATATATGTATAAAGTTTCATTAAAATCTCTCTGTCATTTAAATCTGTCGGTTACATACATACAACTGAAGTTAATATAAAACGTGTATAAATAAACTAAAGTTCTTTAAATACAGCTTGATAAGAATGACAACTGTCAAAAATATTATGTGTCCAAATTATTTTCATGACATATCGTCTTAATTTTAGCGAAACTTTTGAATTGTATACAATATTTTAACAAATTATGATACCATATACCATAATTCCGCTATAAATAACTCGCGACTTTATTTTATATTTATCGAAATATGTAAAAGTAGAAGTTCCCACTGACAAATTGACACTCGTACAGCCATATCCGTTTAAAGCCAAATTCAAAAATATCTTTAGTTAAATCGGCCTATCATATACACTTGTAAACTATCAAATTAAAAACAAAAAGATCTATAATTAAATAATTACAATTTTACAAAAATGACCGATTACCCTGACAACCAGTGTAATAAGAGTCGTTTAATGAGTGTCTTATTGAGTGTCCTACTTGATTACTAGTCCATCGTTAATTTTGGAAACTTGAATTTTTGATAGTTGTTTTGATTTAGAATGCGGACGCGCACTCAGAAGGGAATTTAAAAGAAAATAAACCTAGAGGGATGAAACAGGGGTTACAAGTTTGTACGGAAAAATCTTTAACTTAGCAATGTTTATGATGAAACTTGCGATTTATTCTTTAGATAACATTTAATTGAATAAGTGTTTTATAATGTATTATTATTCATTCCCTAAGTGTACAAAATAGAGGTTGCACGTTTCAGTAGCGAAAATGAAAATAATACACAAATTAAACAAATTAAAAAAAACATTATTAAAATAATAATATCCTAGATATCAGCCTATCCATGGCTCAAGTCATTTCAACTCATTCATCATTACAACTATTGGAACTCCACTCCTGGACATAAGCCTTCCCAAAAAAGAGGGAATCTTGACCCTAATTCCCGCGCTCGCCGCAATCGCAATCGCAGTTCACTGCTTTTGTAATGGGGATGTTGCTAACCCCCCCCCCTCATCCAGTGCACGACACCTGCTATAGAGGGAGGTATTCTACTGCGCAGGTACCTTACGGCTATGATGATTACCAGGATCAATTCTCCTAAGCTTCATTTGATGGAATTAGTATCTCTCATATTAAAACAACCAAGAACTTGGGAGAACATACAGATAGTGATTTATCTTGGCCTGCTCAGCTAAAGATAGCAAGCCAAAAACGTTTCACATCAGCAGCCTCTCTAAGAAGTTTCTGTTGCATAATCTCTTCTTTTACCTATATTGCATTATGCGAATGTGAGTTATTCAGAGCTGTTCTAAAGACCAGTTCGAGAAGCTCGAGCATCTTCAAATAATTGCATCAGATTCATATAGGGATTACACAGATGTAATCATGTATCTGAATTTCTTAACTAGCTCAAATGGCTTCCTCTACTACTACTCATTTTTTTACTATATATAGTATTGTTTTCCCCTTCCTCCCCTAATTATTTCAAAAACCATTTTGCGTTATTATGTGACAGCCCCGAAAGATATCACAATATTCTTTAAAAATTCTTTAGCCGTTCAGTCAAGCATATGGTCCGCTTGATGGTAAACGTGCCCGTAGCCTGTAGAAGCTTGTGTCATCATAAGGATATCACTAGCGTGTCTCCAACTCTGTGATCTGAAGATACTATAAACATATATAGTTAAGATATGACAATGTCTGTGATTGGCCAATTATTAAATAAAATATTTTTATATCATATACCGTTTTCTTTATAAACCTTCATCATCATCATATCGACTGTTGGACTTCCACTGCTCGATATAGACCACCTCAATATTGCAGCGCTGGGCAGACGTGGTGGCGATCGTGGCTTCACGACAAGAATGTCGCTGTCCATTCCCGCCCTGTTAAATTTAATTTACATTATTTTTGGTGAATATGCTGACATTTGTCGGTTCCGGTACCACAGTCGCCTCTTATAACCTCTGGTACAGGGGGGTGGGGGTACTATTCTACTCTGCCGGTACCCCACCACAAATTATTATATACTCGTAATAATTATAATCTTAGTTGTACTTGGTAAACATCACTCCCCATTTGTCGATGCCATATAAAGGTGTTAATTGACCTTCATCTGAGACCGAACTGAGGGCGTAATACATATTTATTTATTCATGATTTCATTTGTAGTCATTTTAAGTCGCACCGTTAGACAAAGCAAGGAGGATTTAATAGCTTCTTCCGTACTATTGTATGAAACAAATTTTCCTGATACATAATATGCAGGAAACAATCTAGGAAGTACATAAAAACTAATTGAATATAAAGAAATTGCGTGCGGTTATAGATTTAATCGGCATAACTGCGACTGTCTAATTGGAAAAAACAACCACAATATTGATTACATATAAAAATAAGATAGTAATGGTATATTCACACAAGATCTCATACATTTACCTGACACCGGGACGGACACACAGCAGGAATAATAAATATAATATTAAACGTCCATACACATAACAAACACAAATATGTTTTTATTTACTGAACTTAATTGCATTAAATATGATAAAATGTACAAATGGCGGACTTAATGCCAGTTGGCATTATCTTAGTCAACTATTACACGAAACAGAAAATAAATATATATAATGGTAGAGACAATATATATACAAAATAGATAAACGTTGCATACATATTTGTATAAATAAACGCAATAAAAATAAATCTTACAAGATATACATTGATAAGAAAAATAATTTACAGCAGAAATAGGGTTATAAAGTTAGAGAAGAAGCATCAGTAAATAGGGTACGGAGAAAGCGTCAAAATCAATTTATTTGTTGATCGCTTAATACGCATTCGAGAGTCGTATAGCTGTCACTGTAAAAGAGATTGTCAAAAAACTAGAGTGATGAAAAGGAGTTAAGAGCGAGAGAGTAGATATTAGAGGAACGGAGATTACGTTCGTGGGAGGTAGATAGGAATTGAAATCTGACTTTTTTGTAAGTTGGTGCGTCTCAAAAGTATTGAAAATAACACGAATAGAAAGCCAGCCAGCCAGTAGAGAGCGGTAATGGTAACGTAAATATTTGTTCGGAGTAATATATAGATATACAAAGGTAATATATTCGGCCGTGTGATACCGGCAGAGCAGAGTAGTACCTCCCCCTGTACCAGGTGTCGGTGCTGTTTGTCCGACATCCAAAGCTGTGTAGCTCAAATAGATCAGGGCGGGTATGAGCAGCAGCATTCCCATCGCGAAGCTACGCTTTGCGATTGCCTCCACGCTTGTCCAGCGCAGAAATTGTGGGCAAACCCCCCCTTTTTTGGGGAGGCCTATGTTCAGTGATGGACGCTTTACGGCTGCTTTGATAATAATGAATATATTTATACCTACTATAGAACCCCTGGTGCACAAGCTAAGATCACTGCGATCTACGCTATCTGGTCCGTCATCTTATATCTATTAAATGAAGAAAATAAAAAAAGACGCACACATCATAACCTATAAAGTAAACTACAAAGAAGAAATAATGTATTGGATGTATTAATAGACAGACCAGAACACAGCAATAACTCTGCTGTTTGGTGGTAGAAATAGGTAAGAATGATGTACCAATGCTGTTGACCTTTGTATAAGATATTCCATATTCCATATGCATATATATATATATTTATTCGCAATGCTATGTATATATATCAAAAAATATATATATCTATATATTTGAAATAATGGAAGACGCAGACGGATGTAGCGCAGTTTAATACTAGCATAACTGCCGAAAATCACTTATACATGATTGTATTGTATATTCATATGTAAATACATAATATAATGTAAATAATTATAAATATAATGTCTGGATTTTGGAATAATATTATTAATTTTACTATTTTTTTTAAGATTATTTTTCGGGCTTTTTGATGTCTGAATTGAATGTATAGAATAAATATTTAAACTTTTATTATCACTAACAGTATTATTATTTTGTTTGGTATGATTTTTTGTATTTTACTATTAATATTATTCTTTATCATTAGCTTGTACTTAATACCACTTAGCTCTGTATATACATAATATTTTTGGACGTGCATAACTTTCTCGCGCGAATTCTCCGAGCGACTATTTATCTATACCAATAATAAGAAGAGAGGTGTGACTGTTTATTTGTTAGTTTTTATCTCATATACTATAAAAACGATTTAAAAAAATCTTTGACCATTAATAAGTTGTTTTTTTTTATCAAGAAACATAAGGTATTATATCAAAAATTCAGGTCAGGATTTGAATTTCTGTTCGATTGTAAAATATAGTATAAATGCGAAAGTAACTCTGTCTGTCTGTCTGTTACGCTTTCCCGTTTAAATCTCTTACCGATTTTAATGAAATTTGGTACAAACAATCTTTTGACCCTGAGAAAGGGCTATTTTTTTAAATCGAAATAAGGGTTGTAAGGGGTCAAAAAAGGGGATGAAAAGTTGTATAGAAGTAGTGCTATTTTTAGAGCTAGAAACTTGAAACTTATTTTTCAGGCCATTGATTTGATATAAATAAACATGACATTTAAAGTTTATATAAGTTAAGGTAGAGAGATATGGAACCCAAAAAAAAACTATTATAAATATTTCCACGCGGCCGAAGTCGCGTGCACAGCTTGTAAACTATAAATTGCTGAAGACATTTAAAAAAAATATTTCATTAATAAAAAATACATTATCAGCAAGAGACATATCAGTAAGATATTGCATCGCCATATTGTCACGGGAAGGGTAATTATGTGAGTGAAACCGATGCTAGTCTTAAATAAAATAAAAAACACAGATCCGAAACCAGTTCGCCGGCTTTATTTTAACTTGCGATAACCCTTGGCAAGCAACTCGAAGCCTTAAATCATCGTAAATACACACAAAATCACAACAACACGGAAGGCAAGCCGATGACCAGATGATTGCGAATCGCATACTAATACGAAGTGGACACAGGATCAGTGCCCGGCACAAGAATTGAGGTATTTCATAGCCTCTTACTTGCTTGCGTGTGATACCGGCAGACTAAAATGGTACCTCCACGGATACTAATTCTGCACTACTCAGATCTAAATTCTAGTGCCACCGGAAGAAAGGGCAAGGCTCATATCTGAACGACCCATACCCCTCTGTACCCGCGTACCCCGCGGTGCCTCCTCCTCCGTGGTTTGTGGCTTGACTTAGACTCGGGTGGCCATCATTGGGGACAATTAGTTGCTTGCAAAAGAGGTTGACTTGGTAATCGCTCGAGGGGGCAAGGACTGCACGCGTTCGCCGGCTTACATGCTAACTGCTTCACGAAAATATTGTGCTTGAAGAGTGTGTGATCGTAGAAGGCCAGAAAGAGGGCGACGCAAGAAGCCTGTATATCTTTTGAAACAAATCATTGCATCAAATGCATACTGCGGCAATTATGTTATTTTTTTTCCTTTCTTCGAATGGACTAGAACCAGGACCATTAATGGTTGGTATAATTATTTTTTGGTCAGCGCATTTCAGCGTCTTAAGGTTTTGTTCTAATTTTCTTAATTCGCATTCAGAAATTTTCAGTAAACTTTGGCACAAGAAAAAGACAAAACATCTTGTTTTTGATGGATACGCCGTAAATCGTCCACTGCTGGACTTAAGCCTCCTGAAAATGGCCTGAAAAGGGGGGAAAAGGCTATGGTTACTATCACGTCCGCGTGATAGTAACCATCGTATGCTTGTTTGTTGACTTATTTTTATTTAAAAAAAGGTAGGATTAATAGTCGGGGATACAAAATAGGGTTATAAAGTAACCTGACGTATTTAATTCTTGGAAAAATTTAGTCTTCCACGGTATTTACTGATTTTATAGTCGCAATAACTTTGTAACGATGTAGTTATATTATTTTCCCGTGCGATTTTTAATTCAATGGAGGTATTGTTTAGAATTAATTACGTATTGAAGCTCTCATTCATTGACTTTTTGTTTGAACCGTAACTTTTTAATTGACTGATTTTTGACTTTGGACATGTCGAATTATAGCCGCAAAGAGCCTAGTAAACGCGCCAGAGAGGCTGATACTAAGGCCAACCCCAGGCCATAACGACGTCACAGACTAATAAGAAGACCACACCTGCGCATAAGGCACAGATGCATACCCTCCAAGGAGGAACTAGGCTATGAGGCCTTGAAAGGGGCCGCTACAGACTGGGTACTGTGATGACATGCTACGCAGCTCCAGGTGCCCAGTCCAAATCTCAGTGCGAATGCTAAAGCGGGATCTTATACTTCAAAATATAAAGCATTAGCTGTGTCCACTGTATCATCATAGCATCCGTAGAGCATCCACTGCTGAACACAGCTACTACAAACTATGCTACTACCGGGGGTGAAATTTTAAAAATATTTTTTTATAATAATTATAATAATGGTATTTATTAACATTAAATACATTTTATCTTATGTACCTCACATGTATAACATATGTTTTGAATCTATATTCAAGATTATCTTGCTTTCCAGCATAGGCCTCCGCAAGTACAATTTAGTCTTAGCTTTTCTTATCCAAGTTGCTCCAGCTAGCTCTTTTATGTCATCGTCTCATCTACGATACTGTCTCCCTTTATTTCTTTTTTTGTATCTAGTCTTTTATTGTCTTGTCTAGTTTTATTATCTAGTCTTTTTTTTTGTATTTCGGTCACTTCTTTTGCCCACTTATCTGTCTTACTCCTTGTTAGATAAATTGCGACAATACATTGTATTTTACATTGTATTTTATGTCTTTAATCTTGGTTTGTTTCCTTATTTTTTCTGACCGAATTATGTCCTTTAATTATTATTATGTATTGGAGTATACTTCGTTCCATTATGTGTTGGTAGATTCCACGTTTGACATCCGAATGTCATGCTTGGTAGAACACACGAATTTTCTTTTTTTCTTTAATCTTTGACTGATATTGCTGGATTTTTCATGACGTCTTTTAAGTTCAACCTATGTTTATTATATTTCCGGTTTCTTTTGAAGTTAGATCTGTGGATGATATTAGTTGTCCAAGGTCAAAGTTCCTCCACATATTTCAATTCGGTAGTTTTTTTTTATTATTTAATAGAGGTATTTTTCATTGAATCCATTCTTAATGCTTCTCTTGGTTTAATTTACGCTTATTTTACAACAGATTAATTAAAAAAATAGCAGGTCCCCTAGGTTTTACAAACGTAGTTCTCTTAACCAATTTCAGGTATAAAATATAGCTTCTCATGATAATGAAACTTATTATTATAAATTATTTTCCGTAATCAGTCAAATATTTTTTTAATTTATTCGTTACAAACACACAAACATAAAAATCGTGCCTCGTTACATTTTAGGTGTTTATAGTTTGATTTTAAGAAATGTGATATAACCTATGTTACTTGGTGAAGATGTAGCTTTCTAATGGTGAAATAATTATCTAAATTAGTCAGTAAGATTTTGAGTAAATTTAATCTATACTAATATTATAAAACTGAAGAGTTTGTTTGCTTGAACGCCCTAATCTCAGCAACCGCCGCTTGTATTTAAAAAAATATTTCAGTGGAGGATAGTTCATTATAGAGGAAAGGTATATTTTATTTTAAAATATTAAAAGATCCCATTTTAAAATAAATAAATACGTAAAGTCACTTTACCCGTCATAGGCATGTATATATATACAAAGAAATTTACCAAAATTACTCTAAATCTTTATTACTTGTCTAGTTAATCAGCAAAAATAGGTTTAATGTCACCATACTTCAATAATTAGGGATTATCTATCATACTCATTCATTCTTTATTGCGATAGCATTTATTATTTCGCATTACATAGCGGAATTGCGTGCTGTTCAATAGACTATGACCATGAGTTATACAATAGCTAACTTCAATTCGCGGTTGATACATAGACAGTGTTGTTGGTAATGTATCCAAAACAGCTGACAGCTATGGACTTTAGTGATCATCTCGAAACCTAAGCTGTGAGGTACAGGCACTGTACCTGGTGTCGTAATAGACAATCAAGGTAACGGACAATTATAAGTAAAATTCACCCTTTCTTGGGGAGGCCTGTGACCAGCAGTGGATTTCCAATGGCTGATATGATCATTAAGTTCTTATTTATGTCTATCTATTGTCGGATCAACACTTTTTTATCAAGTCAGCAAAGAAGAAAACGGTCCGCTTGATGGTAAACGTAACCGCGGCCTATAAACACTCGTATCATCAAAAGGATATCACTTGTGAACTGGAGATACAACGTCAAATTTACCCGGTAATTTCACTGCCTCTCTCACTCTTCAAACCGGAACACAGCAATGGGAATACTGCTATTTGTCGGTAGAAATAGGTGAGAGTGAGGTACCAATGCATACGATCTTTGTAAGAGGTCTACCTAATCTAAAGGCCTCATCACAAGCGTATCATATTAACAGAAATTATGAATGTAATACGTATTAAAGTTTGCATATGCAATAATTGGTTTTAAAGAACCAAAGTTGTTGATATAACCAGCGGATTAACAAGTTGAAGTAGCAATGGGCAGGACACAGTACTTTGAACTCATGATCGGTAGAGCCGTGAGGTTCTGGAAGGACGATCACGCATCAGCAGGTGTAAAGTAGGACAAGCAATTTGAGAGGATTGCCCCGGATGCAAACCGCACACATCAGGTCCTGATGGAAACCTCTTAGGAATATATCCTGCACTGGACATCTTATTGATATGATGATGTTGATGAAGTCAGATTAATTTCTGTTACTAAAACATAACGAGAATTCTGATTAAAAGTCTTGATACTATTTTAGATTACGGATCTACAATATTTAAAGTTTTAAGACTTGAGGTCGTTAAAAATGATCAATAATGAGTACCAGTATCATCAACTAAGGAACTGACAGATGGCGGTATACCCACTCTGAACAGTGTACCGCAATTGCAATAATGCACTTCTGTCTATATCAGGTTGTTCACGTCAATCGAGTGACATATTTTTGATTAATTTATAAAATATATAAATGGAGAAGCTTATTAACTGACTGACATATCAACGCAGACCCTGAACAATGATGTAAGAAACTTGGTAATTTGCACAAGGAACCCCTCCTTCTATAACGCAATGAAGCATTAAGAAAGGATTTTCAAAATTTCACCCCCTAAAAAAGTAAAATAGCGATGCAAAGTTAATGAAACTTTACTTTTGTTTAAGTTATTCGAATGAAATTTAGTACGAAGGTTCTTCATTGAAAGTCATGAAATACATACAAAATATATTTGATAAAATCATCTCTTAAGGGAGTAAAAAGTGCAAAGTTAGCATGAAACCACAGGGCGCTGCTAGATATAAACATAAAAAATTAATTCAACAATTTTATATTATTAGAATAGCATGTTTGGTTTTAACTTTTACATTTAAAAACTTTATGCTTTATTGAGATAAAGTTCAAGGATTTGAGAACTCGTTTTTTCGTGCTATCGAATTAATTAACATCATTCAAATATGTAGCGTGTGGTTCCGAATACTGGGTGCGTTACCGCGAAGACAAGACTAACAAAGCCTCGATTCGTGTACCCCATAGTATAGGACATGCCAAAATGCAACTTCACGTGTGAAATACTAATGAGGGCCCTTGAATCGTCTGTTTTCCTGGACAAGACTATTGCTAGCATTAGTGTCGGGAGGGCCTGCGCATGCGCCAGTGTGCAGAGTGCGCGCCAACCAACGAACCTCATGTGCATTGTGTTCTTTATTTGAATTGCGAGTGTTTAAAACCTCTTTGTTCTTATTTGTGCTAAGATTAAACTTTCGCTTCAAAAAGAGTTGGTGAGTGTTTTTTTAACGAGGTTCTAAATTTGAATTCGAGCCAAATTTAAACTAGCCGACTTTCTTTTGTTATGAATATTGATGCCTGTTCGAGATCCGAATGAAAACGAGTGTAAACAACACCTGCTTTGACGTTTGAGACGCAAAAGCCAGAAGTGCTAGAAACGTAACGTAGCCTTCTTTAAAATTCAAAAAATAGAACGCGAGAACAAAAGCGCACGGATTCTAATTTCAAATTTGAATTGAAAAGGAACATGGCGCTGTAAGCAATCTCGCCGCGGTCGTTGGGTGTGAACGAAAAAAATCTCTCCGAGGATTCAAAATTGGAACTTTGTTGTTTAACAGTTATTTTACCGTTATGTGTCCCTTTGCAAATCGAAAGCACCGAGGAGTGTTGTCGCCGTAAAAAAACGTTTTGAACTCTAACGTTAAGATTTTACGTGTGCGGGAACGTTTTTTGAGAAGTTAACATTGTTTTGTCGAAGTGCATTCTCTTCTGCGTTGGTCGTTGACCCCAATACCGAAATCGATTAAGCAAAGCACATACAATAATGCCGAAGATGAGATGTGTTGACAACTAGAACTAGTTCGTGGTACGTTATGATATTCTATTTTTAACGATTACCGTTAATGTGATGGATGGTTGACATTATAATGTTAACAGTTATTTGATGCGGTGATCGAGTTTAGTTAACCGGGACAAAATTATGCAGTGTGATTGTTAGGACTTGTTCATATTATAATTTGATAAACACTTTTGTTCTACAATAGTACAAAATAGTACTTAAATACATATTTTTTAATTTTTTAAATGAAATTCAAAAATTAAGGGTCCTAAATACATTTTAAATTATTTTATACGTTTTATTAATGATTTTTTTCCTGTCTTTATCTGAAGGATTATCTCGGAAACTTATGAAGGGAAGTCGATAAACTATTCAGTATTAAATTCACTAGTCATTGGTCACGGTTTTACCTACAACCCTAAGCTTACAAGGTTCGTGAAAAAAATTAAGTTAAACGAAAAAAAAGTACTTTACAATACATGATACTTTTAATAAGTTATTAAATATCAGCATCTACATAATATGGAACATAGTCCATTTCCACTTTACTGATTACTGCTGTAATAATACACCCATAGTATTGTGGAAAAACACTGTTAATTTAAGAAGTTTCTAATTTGATGTTATAAGTCAGCACATTTTTAGATATTACGTTGCAAACGCCGGCTGAACCTGGCGATATAGGTCAAAATAATGCAATACCTATAGTGTTTTTGTACAACTTAAAAAGACTGCGATGGTATCTATCTTGTAGAAATAACCCGCAATAGTAAATTTTTATCCCCGTTGCACTCGTGTGAAGCCGGGTCAGGTATGATATAAATTGTGGAAAAAACTTCCGTGCCTATAAAATGCTTTGGTATTTTAATTATTGCAATGTCCAATTAGTAATAATCCGTTTATTCACCAGATTTTTAGTAATTAACTAAATAAAATGAAAAACGAAACACGGAATCACATTTAATAAATAAAAATAAATTAATAATTTTTCTTTATTAAATAAAGGTTTTCGATCAAAGAACTTAGTCTCACACGAATAACTTAGACATCGGAACGTTCAGATCAAATTATTATTATGACTTTTACTTTCAAATACAGACTATGACACCTATGAGTCTATGACGCAAAGGCATAGTATTATAGTAACTACATTCCGCCTTCTTCTAGGGAAATATTTGTATTTTTTTATATTGTGCACATGACCTAACCTTCGCCTTGCAGTGCGCGCGACCTCATTATCCCGGTCATTGACCCACAACGCCTGCGCGCATTGTATGCAAATAAAATGAACTGAGGATTCGTAAAAATCTTAATCGTGTTAGTAGGTTTAAACTTTTGACATAAAACGGGCCCGATGGCGCAGATCAGTGATCTTATCTTGTGCGCTAAAGGTCGTGGGTTCGATCCCTAAGCCGAGCAAATATTTGTATGATGAATATTTGTATTTGTTCTGTGTTTGGGTGTTATTTATATGTATTTAATTGTTATATTTGTTATTCCTCTGTTGTCTGATCCATATAACAAGGCCTTCAAGCTACTTATCTCGGAGGCAGGTTACCGTTTGAGATGAAACAGTTGATGAAACAATGAGAGAGAAACACTTAATTTCTCATACTAGTTTATCCCGAGGCTTCGAGCTGATATCCTGGTTTAGGGGATTTTTATAGAGAATTCAAGATTCAGTTCCCGTGGGAATTTAACAAAATACGTAATATAGCAAGTAATATAGCGCATATTGAAAGAAACGCAATTACCTGAACGTCACAACGCAGCACAATTGTCAAAATAGTTCTTTTTGAGTTTTCTCGTTCGAAAACTTACAAAATAGTCTTCTTTATTGTATTAGCTGGGTTTTAACATTTACTGAGATATTTACATATAAACCGTGAGGTACCGACAGAGTAGAATAGTACCACCCCCTACATCGAGTGTCGTAAGAAGTGACTAAAGTACCAGAACCGACAGATGGCGGTATATCCATCCAAAACAGTGTGGCTTAAATGCACAGGGCGGGGATGGGCAGCAGCATACCCGTCGATAAAACTGCGCTCTACGATTGCAAGCACGCATACCCAGCGCGTCAAAAATATCCCCAAAATTTAAAATAGTAGAGAAACGCTAATAATTTTAGGGTGTTCCAATGTGATGTCGTAAATAAACACATTTTTTGCCATTACATTGTAAACGCTGGCTGAACACGACGAGATAGATCAGAATAATGTACTACATTATTGTACACCTTAAAAAGATCTACAAAAAAGTCCTCGATTGTATATGTCTATCTACCAGGGATAAACCGCAATAACTATTTTTATCCTTACTGCATATGTGCGAAACCGGGGCGGGTCACTCGTTATTAATAAGCCACTTTGCAAAATAATTTAGTCACATATTTATTTATTGGTTATATATAAGCATTGAAAACTGCAGAATTTTAAAATTAAAAACTGATTTTTCTCTTTCCAAGAGACTACTAACACTAATGATAGAATACAATATTTTTAGGTTATATTCTATTTTATTATTAGTTAAGGGATAAATTATTTTTATATTATATTTGCGTATACTATATTACAGGGTTTGGGTATTTTTTTTATATGTAATTATCACACTACATTAAACTGACTACATAATAAGTCAAGCGACTAATTATGTTGCCCACATTAGACAACAGAGAAATCACAAATTGAATGCTTATATAATTACATATATTCAACACCCAGATACGGAACAAACACAAATATCATCATATAAGTATTTGTGTTGTACTTTCATGTAAAATATATGTTAGTTTATATTTCTTTTTATTGGCAAACAGGTTGACAAGCTAGCGTACAGTGCATACATACATAGCAGGTGCATACGTAGGTACGAGCATACAGCTAGACGCAAACAGATAGTAAGCGACACAACGATCTATAGACTCTCATAATATTGCAAGTATATCGCTAGCGCGTTGCCAACCTTATAACTTGAAGATTAGACACATTACCTAGTAATTTAACTGCCCCTCTCACCATTCGAACCGGAACACAACAATGCGAATACTGTTATTTGACGGTGGAAAAATTAACGATAAAAAATTTGGGTAAGAAGAAATGTTATAGCAAAACTGAGCATATACAAAAAGGTTTTAATGATATCGACCCTTATGTCATTGGAGCTTAAGCATTAATTTACCTTTCATTGTTAAACAGTCGTTTTTACGCTGAGTCACTATTTGTTTTGTTTTACTTATCATTAGAAATGAAAGGATTGCTCACAAAGGTGAACCAACTCCATTCTTGCATTTTGAAAAACCTATTTGTAAATTTTACTGTGGTTTTCCTGGATATGACTAAAACTTTCGTATCGAGAATTAAGTTCGCGAAGAACAAAGGTATACAAATACCATATATATTGCCTATTGTTCGTCTTGATGACACACCGCTTTGTTCTGTTTTGATAACGTATGTGGAACAGTATATTGATACATCACTAAGTTATGTCTGTCATCAGACATGATGAGTCAGAAGTCAGACACGATGCCTGCGTAGCTGAAGTTCGTGAATGAATTCATTCGCGGCTATGTAATTTTAAATAAAAAACGGCAAAATTTAGTTTATTTTTTTGACACGTCATCGGGGTGGCGCCACCGTCTATGCAAACTAGGAATCATAATATTAAGATTTTATTAAATATCAGCTTCATCTCATTCACATATCGACATGTTTAGGAATTACAGAATTATCCGTTCTACATACACATTTCAGTTTTTTAATCAGATATTTATTAATTACATAAACTATCATCATCATCATCACCATAAAAGCCATTGGAAGTCCACTGCTACCCAAGAAAGGGGGAAATACAATAGAAATGAACCAACATAATCCTGACCTATTTGTACGAGTTAAGTATATTTATTGCATTGTTCGTAAGTTAATTTTTTGAGACTCATTTGTATGAGGATTGGTTCAATTTTAAAACTATTTTAAGTAGGTATCTATATATATATATAAGTCAACATTAGTACTGTGACAGGTCTCTATTGTGCCATAGAAACTAGATAAAATCTTAAAAAACCAAAGAAATCATAAATGTGTTTTGTGTTGGTAGAACGAAACATAATAACTATTTAATTATATTATTTGAAGCGTAAACCGGGATTTTCAATGGATCCACTCGGATCGCACACCAAAATATTCTAGACGGTTTTATTATCTGGTAATTTCATTATAAGAACCGATATAATAGGGAAAAAGGATTATTAAATTATTTTCATGGCTACAAATACTTTATAGACATTTTTTGGAAAGTATATTTCATATTTTAAAAATAAATTACGTTTGCTGTTTCTATTAGTCGTGTCTATTTTTTAGATACAAGCATAACGCGCGACTCCGACCGCGTAGATCTTAGATCTTATCATTTTAATCAGATCACCAGTAAAACTGTCAAGGCAACAAACAAATTGATATATAACTGGCTTACACCACACACGTTGTCTATACACCTATGTTTAACACGAAAAAATATAGATAGGATAGTATGTTTCTCAACATTTGTTGTCTGTCTGTGTAAGTGTGGTTGTAACTTATATGGGAATAACATAAATACACGAATTTAAATTCAGATTCATGTTCTAACTCGAGAGATGCCACAACTCCAGTGGCAAATCCTAAAATAAAGTTCACCAATACAACTCTCTGGTCTGTTTTCCAATTAGTAGTTAAAGAAGATTATTTCTGTACTCGATTCTATATGCCGTGGAATAGCTCCAAATGATCCTTTGAAATTTATGATTTTATCTACATCAAACTACTCGCAATACAATATTTATTGGGCTAATCAGTACGATGAAAATATACTAACATAACCCAGCGAATTAGCAAGTTAAAATGGCAGTGGGCAGGCACTTACTGGGTAAAAAGGCATAATATCCTTAAGTCAGAAGGTTGGCAACGCGCTAGTGATATCCTTGTGATATAACTAGCGTTTATAGGCTGCTGTAATGATTACTATCACACGGAATGTATGCTTTTTTGACAACCTAGGACTGCTAGTAGTATTTAACTGGTTCTATAGTAAATCTCTTGGATATACCTATCTAATTTAATGCTTGTTCTTCGGGAAGACTATGTCAAGCTGTAGACGTCCTTCATCATGATTAAAGATATTGGAAGTCCCCTGCTGGTCATAGCGCTTCCCAAGATAGGGGGAATTTTGCCCATAATTGCCGTGCTGGGCAAGCGTGTTTACAATCGCAGAGCGCAGCTTTTGCGACGAAGATGCAGCTGCTCATATCCACCCTATGCGTTGGAGTAACACTGTCTCGGATGGATATACCTTAGTCGCCTCTTACGACACCTGGTATAGAGGGAGTTACTATACTAGTGTGGGTAGTAGCTGATACAATAATGATCGTGATGATAATAAATAATATAAAGAGGATACAATCATACCACAGTTTAACACAATCATGTCCTTCTGGGAATACGCGAAATTACTGTCATTAATCGTTATCAATTATGTATGAATGTTGTGTTGTGATTATTATGAATCAATACGATGATTCTGATCTTATCTTTAGATAATAGAATTACTGTATTTTGTTTGACTTTGGTTTATCACAACGCAATGTGCTTGGGGACTGGTCGCTTATCAGGTAATGTTATTTTAAACAATTGTTATAATATAAATATATATATTTTGATGGGGCCGATGGCGCCAAAGTATGTGGGTTTCATCCCCACTCAGAACAAATATTTTAATGATTATATTTAGGTTTGTTCTGTGTCTGTGTCTGGGAGTTAAATATGTATATTTAAGTATATAATCCGGGTTACGTTGAACTATCCGGGTGACTTTGATCTGTCCTTTTTATAGAATATACATATGTATTAATCTTTAATATATCGGTTCAAATTTATCATGAAAACAGCCCTTACAATCGATTAAAATCTTAATCTTGGGTAAACTAATATAACTAGTATAACTAATAATAGTTTCAAAGTTACCTCAATTTACTGTATATTTTGAGCAAAGTCACATTTTGTGTCAAATAATTCAAGCCTCCAAAACTGCAACAATTCATAACTACAATTTTATAAAGATTTTTTCAAATCAATGTAAATAATTTCATTCAGGTCTATGATCCGAACACTTGTTCTTCCAGAACTTTTCAGAACATGTTGTATTTTGTAATCTATCTAAAAGTCCTCCGCATTGGTACCTTTCTCTCACCGATTTTTACCACCAAATCATATTGTTTGCATTACTGTTGCCCGGTTTGAAGGGTGAGAGAGGCAGTGAAATTACTGTCATTGTCATCATCATCATGGCAGCCATTGTAAGTCCTCTGCTAGACATAGGCCTCCCTAAGGAAGGGAAAATTTTGTTCATAATTGCTGCGCTGGGCAAGCGTTTTGACAATAGTAGAGCGCAACCCTGAACCGTGCATTTAAGCTGCACTGTTTCCAATGGATATACCGCCATCTGACGGTTCTGGTACCTCAGTCGCTTATGACACCTGCTACAGGGGAGGTACTATTTTACTCTGCCGGTACATTACATTAGTACCTCTAATTACTATGTGATGTGACATAATAACTTCAAGTCCCAAGAGGAATCAAACTCGTGATATCCTTGAAATATTTCGAGCGTTTATAGGTTCTGGTGACGCATATTATCACGCGGACTGAATGGTTGTTTGTTGACCTAGTCTAATTAAAAAGTGATATTTTTAAAATTATGGGCAATATCATAGAATATCATCACCTTATATAATATGTTGAGTTGATGTTGTCTTCAAATAGGGGTGTGATATCAGGCCTTGAGTTTGTTCACATTAATCGGCTAAAGAATCTTTTTTATTTTGAGTCGATATTGAACGCGTAAATTGTAGAAAATACAGACGGTCAGATTGCTCTACTATTCTATTAGCGTAAGGGATATATACAGATGGTCAGATATAAAGTAAAACATTTTTTTATATATTTATATCTGACTTCTGTTATTACTTCCAAGTAATGGTTAAAACAGCATAAACGTAATTAAAAATAGCTTCTCAAATAATAAAGTTCATTATCATCATTAAATCAGGCACGGAAGTCCTTAGCACACCAAGAAAAGGGGAATTTTGCCAACGAATGCAGCTTTCGCGAGGAACTCTCCTGTGTATTTGAGCTACACTGTTGCAGAGCGCATGGATATACTGCCATCTGATAGTTCTGGTACCTTAGTCACCTCTTACGACACCTGGTACAGAGGGAAGCTACTATTCTTATCTGCCTCTACCTCACGTCCTATAAAGATAAAGCGAATTAATTGTTTTTTAATTATTTTTTGTTCTTCCTGTAAGCCTGCATATTGTCGCTTACAATAATTAAATTAATGATCATCGAATTATCATTTAATTAATAGTAGTAGTGTTTTGAACCTCATTAAGTGATTTCCACTCAAACGGAACTTCAGCCGGAAGGTTAGCAGAATATAATTTCAATCTGAAAGGCGATATTTCTAACATGATCCAGTTCTGTTTTCTTGCTACAACCGTTTTTAAAAAAAACGAAGATATTGTGTCATGATTTTAGAAGTATTGAATTCTAGTTGTTTTTATCCAGGACAAATATCATGGGTATAAATCAGAACAAACATTTTAAATATTTAATAATATCAGGACAAATATTTACATATATACATCACGCCTGTGTATCATCGGGGTAAGCAGTACTTTTGCAGGTTACTTGGGGAGGCCTATGTCCAGCAGTGGACGTCTTGTTGCTGATGTGATGAAATATTTAAATCGGTAACTGCGACTCCAAGCGTCCCCTTACAAAAAAATAAAATAGTTGCTGCGCGTTCCCATTTTTTAGTACAAATATTTTAAATGAATCAAAATTAATGTACCTATTTGTACAGTTGTTACTGATTTATTTAAGTAGTTACGACATCAAATTGTATACTCAGGTTAATTATACTATAACAATAATTTATTTTGTATTGTCATTTGCCTTGCTATGAAGGCTTTGATGTGTTATTTTCGTTAAAAGAGATGCGTCGGTGTTACTGGCATACTTGTTTCATTAAATGAGCGGGTCCATTGTTTCGTCGATCGTGTTCGTTAAATTACGATGTCACGTAACTGTACCGACAACTGGGCTCTGACAGATGACACTGAGCGAATCAAGCTCTGCTGAGGCGGATTTGTAAACAATTTGAAATTTTGCCTGTTAAAGGAACAAAGACGTTGGATGCGTTCTATTTTTAAACACATTCCTTTTTTTGCTTCATGTATATTTTTTTTAGTTGGATGCGTTCTATTTGTATACATCATTTTTTGTTTATGTTTAAACGTTTTTTTAATTAGCGCTGAACCAGAAATAAGTATTATGCGGTTTAAAATTCTTTATAGTAATAATTATAATGAAAACTATAGATTCACACTACGTCTGATAAATTGACGACACCCCGAGGTAAATCGCTTAAACCACTTGTCTTACCAACATCAGACAACAGAGGAAGCACAAAATAATACTAGAATATATAATTTTTAAGCCCAGACATAGAACAAATACTATTATCATGTAAATATTTGTCTTGGGTGGGCATCGAACTCACGACCTAAAGCGCATAAGGTAGGCACTACACATGCGCCATCCGGCCCATCGAATTTATTTTATAGAAGAATTATAATTACACTAAATTGTAATTAACAAATCTATTAGCTGTGCTCACGACTTCGTCCGCATGGAGTGCATGCACTTTGGGCAGCATATTCACTCCACTTCTATTAGTCGTAGCGTGATGTTATTTAGCATAAGTTACTCCTTGTTATATCATCTGTCTCCAAGTAAAAGTATCATCCAAATCGGTCTAACTGTTTTAGTGTTAACTTCAAATAAACAAACAGACAGACAGATGAAAATAAAAAAAATATATTTTGTATTAGGAATCGTGTTCACATCCATATATATGCATTTAGTAAAAAGCAGTGATTTTAATATTACAAACAGACACTCTTGTATTTTATTTGTATTTTTGATTGTATTGTATTGATACATACGTATAAATAAAATTGAAGTGTTTATTTGTAATTCCAAATAAACACATCATTAAACTATTTAGTTTAATTATGTGTTTAGAAAAACCTTTTTTTGTGAACTAAGCAGCCATAAAAAGCCCACTGCCAGACACTAACAACCCAAATGGTGAATTTTGCCCATACCTGTCGTGCTGTGGTGATAATTGCAGAGCGTAGCTTTAGAACGGGAATATCGTTGCCCAATCCTGCCCTGTTCGGGTATGTAGACTATCAAATTTCTTGTTTTTTATGAAACAAAGTAGACAAATAAGCACTCAGTCGTAATAGTAAACGTCACCACGGCTCGTAATATCACAAGGATATCACTAATGAATTCATTAGTGATATCCTTCTTGACTTTGACTTAATATCTTTGGTGACTTAATATATTGAAATCACATGTGATTTAAAGATATTAAGTCACCTTACCTTACACCTTACCTTACCTATTTTAACTGCCTCTCTTACTTAAAACCGTAATACAGCAATTCGAACACTTTGGTTTATCGGCGGAAAAGATGAGAGTCAGGTACCTAATTTACCTACCTTTCGTAATTGATCGGTTCTGGTACCTCAGTCGCTTGTTTCTATTCCGGGATAATTTGATATATAGCAAGTTCCCTTAGGAGAACAAAGTTATTCGGTCAGAGATCCTGAAGTCTTGGTGTTCTCTAACACTTCATGAAGGACAATTTTAAGTCCCTTACAATTATATCGCACCACTCTTGCTGTCATCATCGACTTTTAAATCATCAGCATAAGTAAATTGACGTAATTGATAATAAAACAAATAGGCGTTGCATCTAGTTGTTTCGCTACAATAAACAACTAGAAATACGTATTATTTCTAGTTGTTTATATCCGTTATCTTACTAACAGCTTTTCCCCTGAGAATTACAAAAGTAATCTAAGTCTATTCATTACATCTATCTGTCTATGAAAGCTCCGATAAAATCGGTCCAGCTGTATCGAAGTTTTCTTCAAACAGACACACTGTCGGACAGACAGGAAAAAAATGTAAACCTTAATCGT
Organism: Heortia vitessoides; assembly: GCA_020976665.1. NCBI lineage: Eukaryota > Metazoa > Arthropoda > Insecta > Lepidoptera > Crambidae > Heortia > Heortia vitessoides. Next base: position 12,680,317 of record JACJUM010002477.1, read on the forward strand.
GTTACAAGTGCCCTAAGTATGTACTGTTCATTTGTGCCTATTTTAGATAACTGTTATTTTAATATTACAAACAGAAACTTAATTTTGTTTTTATATAACACTAGCGACGTGGCCCTATTTAAACTATACTTTATATATTTATCATGAAAAGAATATTTTGACTATAAGTTGAGATATAAACTAACATATCTCTCAAGTTGGATTAAATTGTACATTAAGCAAATTTGTTCACCTTCTGTGTACAGTTTATCAAACTTGAAAGATAGAATCAATGAAATCTCAATTTATAGATACAATAATTTTTTCATATTAAACATAGGTATATATGTAAGTAAGACCGGATAACGTCTACCTGACCATCTAGTATCTATAAATAAAAGAAACGGTGTTATCATTTAAAAAGTGAAATGAACGAAAATGAATCTGGACAGTTCATTTATTATTTTAATGTATTCAAATATTCAATCGAGATTATCATTTATGGGTTTGACTGGTTTTGAACTAGATACATTATTTGTATGTGAAAGCCTTATTGGTAGGCTTGGTAATGCAGAAACATCTTATGACTTGATTTCCGACCGCGACTTCCCCTCCTCTATATCACATATTGATATCAAAATTGCGCTGTTTTTCTCTATGTTTTAAGCTCTTCGAATGCCAAATTCATATGTATGTTATCAACAGATGTAACCACTGTTGGACATAGGCCTTCCCAAGAAATGGGGTATGCTGCCCATAATTACCGCGCTGGCCAAGCGTGTTAACAGAGCGCAGCGTTGGCTACGGGGAAGCTGCTGCCCATCTCCACCCTGTACATTTGAGCAGACTTTTTTGCATGGATATAACGCCATCAATCGGTTCTGTACCTTAGTCGCCTCTTACGACGCCTGGTACAAGGAGAGGTACTATTCTACTCTGCCGGTACCTCACGGCTAACTTTGCCGGTACTTCACGGTTAACTTTGCCGGTACCTCACGGCTAGTAAGCATCACAGCAGCATATAAATGCAATATCACAAAGATATTGTGAGACAGGATAGTTTATATTTCAATAAAAAATATATTTTACCTTAATAAAAGAAGGGCCAGGTCAGAAGTGCCAAGAATAAACGAGCGTTAGATTATGTATCGAAAGCGAGTTGGGAAGCAAGAGAGGTATGCCAACAAGTGGAGATCCATAATCTCTGCCTAACCCGAAGGGTGATGTATGTGTTACAAACGCGTTATCAACATTGCTATTTGCTGGAAATAGGTAAATAAATTAAATTGATTGAATGCGTTTAAAATTAGATGGTTATATGAAAAGTGTATATGTTTCATTATTTTATTGATCGAATCCATACATTACGTTTATCTTAATAGGCTTAAAAACTACCAGACCGATTTAGAAAAATCTTTTACTTACATAAAGCTTTACTGAAAAAGTAACTTTGGCTATATTATAATGGAAAGAAAATGAGATATTATATTAAACAGTGTTTGTATTTTAGTACGTTTGTAAGATCATCGTCATCATACGAGCCATTAAAAGTCCACTGCTGGTTAAAGGCCTTTCTAAGAAAGGAGAAATTATGGCAATAATTGCCGTGCTAGGCAGGCGTTTTGGCAATCGCAGAGCGCAGCTTTCGGGATGCAGATGCTGCTGCCCATCCCTGCCCCGTGCATTTGAGCTGCACTTTTTCGGATGGATATACCGTCATCTGTCGGTTCTGGTACCTAAGTTACTTTTTACGACTTCTACTCAACCCGTACCTCATGGTTTGTAACGAGTAAATTTAAAAACTTCTTAATCGATTTTAAAAAGTCTTTTGTTAATTAAAAGTTACATTATATTAAGATTTATTTTATCAAGCTAAAATTCAATTAATTCAGATTCACAAAGAAATATAAGTATTTAGAATGCGATTGGCGAAACGGGAAATCATATCATGAAAAAATATTAAATCAACCGCAAGATTTTGTTAATTTCTTCTGTGTTCTGTGTAATTTGGTCCACAGATGGTAGTGATCCTATCTAGTGCGTTAAGGGTCGTGTGATCGACCCCCACCCAGGACAAACTTTTTATAATGAATATTTGTGTTTATTCTATATCTAGGTGTTAAATATATTGTAATATTTTTGTTATCTGATATCGGTAATACGAATGCTTTAAATGACTAATCTTGGAGTCAGATTAATGTATGAGGTGTGTGACTTTTTTATTACAATCAATATTGCAGTGTTATCATCATTTCACCACCCATTGACAGCAACTGGTCCTATTGAATATCAGTTAGGAAAGCCTATGTCCAGCAGTGGACGTCCAGCGGTTGATTTTATAATGATGATGATTTGCACCTTTGTGGTGGAGTCTTCATTATTTTTTCTAGGAATCGATATATGTTACTCTTCCGACTGAAACTTTACTAAATATATATAAATAACTCTGACGTTTTCCTGTCTTAATTATACTTAATGTTTCAAAAAAAAATAGCGACTTCAAAATGAGATATAAACTCTCCTATCTCTCAAGTTGGATCTAAATGGGCACAGTTAGAAAAAATCTATTCAAGCTTCTGTACTTTAGATATTCATCCCGGACAAATAAAATGACACGTAACTTTTATATATACACATATTGTTATATATAAAAAAATTACAATATTCACACAACATCTCATACATTGATCTGACTCCATGGTAAGTCGCCTTAAGGTCTTGTTTTACGGACATCATGAAAATTACGGAATCAGAAATATTATAATAAAATACATACTTTTAACACACCGACATAGAACAAAAACAAATATCATCATATAAATATTTGTCCTCGATGAGCATTGAACCCACGACCGCCTGCGAAAAGAATCACTATCATCTGCGCCAACGGGCTCGTCGAATTAAAAACCACGACACAGATTTAGAAAAACATTTCAGTATTAAAAAGGTTATACTATTAGATTTTATATCTGTATTTAACTAAGAATGAGACTAACAAAGGTGAAACCGCAGATCGTATCTATTAATATGTAAACAATTTAAAAAGTAGGTTAGGCTTCGATATATCTAGTACTTAAAACTCCCTTTTTCCTTCAAACGTGGTAGCTTATATGCTAGTGGTATATATAAAATGCTTGATTATATAATATCACAAACGAATTTTTAGTATATAACGGATTTATTTTAATTTATATATGGAAGATTTTTGCTTGTTTAAAATGTATATTTATATCAATAATTATTTATCAGTCAAATCTTTCCATTTAGTATTAGTCAATCGGGAAACTAGAACAAACGTTTTAAAAACACAGAGATAAGAATTTAAAGGTAACTCGTATGTCACTCGGTATGGGCTCGGCTGATTAGCCGGAAATATTCCAAAACATACAATTAAAAAACAATTAAAATCATTTGTCACCTTGACCGCCCTACTGAATTGACCGGGATAAAACGAACTGTGCTAACGATTTTTATTACCTTCTCAAAATCAAGTTCCAGTATCGGTAATCGGCACAATACGGGCTCGGCAGCTTACGGTTGGCCTACAATACCCGCTATATAAAAGATTACACGGGCATTCAGTTCAGTCAACAATCAACGCTCAAATGTGAGCTCGCTCACAGGCATTTAATTTTTTTTTCCTTCTTTTAGAACCGGTCATGGGATCCAAGTGGGCATTAGTTCTGGTGGCGACAGTCGCCGCGGTAACATGCGCGCCGCCCGGCAAACCACAGCTCGGCTGGGGTGAACGCACCTTCGCCATCGTGGAAGTCAACCAGGCAGCGACAGCTTACAACCAGCTCGTCACCAAGAAAGATGCAGCCGAAGTTTCGGTCACGTGGAACACGTGGTCTGGAGACCCCGCCGACAAAGCGAGAGTACTCCTGAGCGGTAAGGAGTTCTGGACTGGCACTGCCAGTGCATCTGGCTCAGCTACCTTCAAAGTCAAGAAGGGCGGTAGATATCAGATGGTGATTGAACTCTGTAATGCTGATGGATGCACATCGAGTGACCCCACCGAAATTATCGTTGCTGACACCGACGGTAGTCATTTGCCACCGCTTGATTACACCATCGGAGAGAAGAACAAACCCTTCAAGCAGACATCGGGAAAAGTTGTTGGAGGGTACTTCGTGGAATGGGGAGTCTACCCTAGGAAGTTCCCGGTAGATCGGGTACCAATTCCCAATTTGACTCACTTATTGTACGGTTTCATCCCAATTTGCGGTGGTGATGGCATCAACGACAGTTTGAAGGAAATAGAAGGCAGTTTCCAAGCTCTGCAGCGTTCGTGCAGTGGTCGGGAAGACTTCAAAGTATCAATTCATGATCCATGGGCAGCACTTCAAAAACCACAAAAAGGGCTTTCATCCTGGAACGAGCCCTACAAAGGTAACTTCGGCCAGCTGATGATGTTGAAACAGGCGAAACCTGATTTGAAAATCCTTCCTTCAATTGGAGGCTGGACTTTGGCTGATCCCTTCTTCTTCTTCACCGACAAGTCTAAGAGAGATCGTTTCGTCGATTCAGTGAAAGACTTCCTCCAGACCTGGAAATTCTTCGACGGAGTGGACATCGACTGGGAATTCCCCGGAGGTAAAGGTGCCAATCCTCATCTTGGAAGCCCGAAAGATGGAGAAGTCTACGTACTCCTGATGAAAGAACTTCGTGAAATGCTCAACGAGCTCTCCGCTGAGACTGGCAGGAAATACGAGCTGACTTCAGCTATCAGCGCTGGTTGGGATAAGATACAAGTTGTAGACTACAGTGCAGCGCAAAAGTATATGGACCACATTTTCTTCATGAGCTACGACTTCAAAGGTGCCTGGTCCAACGACACATTAGGTCACCAGACGTCTCTATATGCTCCCGCCTGGCAACCAAAGGAAACTTACACCACTGATTTTGGTGTCAAGTTTTTGTTAGCTCAAGGAGTGAACCCTAAGAAGATTGTAGTCGGTGTAGCTATGTACGGTCGTGGATGGACTGGAGTCCATGATTACAAAGATAACATTCCTTTCACTGGTAACGCTACAGGTCCAGTCAAGGGAACTTGGCAAGATGGCGTGGTGGACTATAGAGAGATAGCGAATGAGATTGCTGGTGGCAAATGGGAGTACCACTACGATAACGTCGCTCAAGCGCCATACGTATTCAGGCCAGGAACCGGTGATCTAATCACTTACGACGACGCAAGATCAGTTATCGAGAAAGGCAAGTACGTTAGAAATAATAAGTTGGGTGGTTTATTTGCGTGGGAAATCGACGCTGACAATGGCGACATATTGAATGCCATGAACATGGGACTCGGGAATAGCGCGTGATTGGACCATAGACTGCAAAAAAATGTGATATTATTTTTCTCTGTAAGTTTCCAAATAAAATTATTTAAACTATTACTTGTTTATTAATTGACAAGTATACAAATACAAAAGCGTTTTTATACCCGTAAAGATTTATTTAGGCATACAATACCATATTTTATCATTTATTACTAATTAGGTAGGTAGGTTATAGGTATTTGTACAACGCTACAAAGTATTTACAACATGTATACACAATTAGCTATAGTTTATGTATTGAGTATTCCATGTAAATATTTTGAGAGTTTACGTCCTGCCCTGAATAGAGAACGTACACACAGCAACAGATCAAACTACTAAAATCTATCAGAACTTAGCAATCGATATTAATCTATAATAGCAAGACACAGAGTTCAAAATTGTTTATAAGATTTGACAGATTTGTTTAGGTTCATCTGTTGCTTATCGTGCCGTATGCTCATATTTGGCATTTTAGCTAAGTAAATAGTCTGAGCATACTTTTTGGCTTTTATGTGTTAACAAACATAAGAAAAGTGAAGTTTAATGTATATTTTAATAGACATACAAAGACTTCAAATGTCTTTATAAATGTATTCACAAGTAATCTCAGACAAATCAATAATTTAAAGTATTAATTACATTTCTAAATAATTGTATTAAATGTCTGAATGTATGCACATACTAAATTAAAAATTTAAATAATAGTATGCGATATTAAAGAATCGTATTCGAATAATGTGGTTAAAAAACAAATTCATTTATTTATTTATATAATATATTTACAAACAAATATTATACAGATTTCTTACTTCTAAATGTTAAAAGCATTCATCGTGTATTTAAAAAAATATATCAGTGTCAATATTAATAAAAAAAAGATCGTTTACGACACTGAAATTATACGAATTAAAATTACTGATAAAACGCGTGTTTAAATACACCATCATTGTTCATTAGAACGTGTTGTTGCTTGCATTATTTATGTAGGAGCTTAAATTGGTTAACTCTTTTAATGCTACCGAAAGGCCTTCAGCTTAAAAGTTTCTAATGGCTTATTCACCTATCTTTTAAGTCGGCCTCAAAATTTTTGTTGCCAAGAAACAGTTATTTAGTTGCTTTCTTATAGAACTGTCGTTTTGTAATCTTCAGAAATAAATATATGTTCTACGATAAATATGTCAGTAAAAATATTCTAGTAATTCCATTTTTCTTAGTAATACTTATTCGCTTACTATTGTATAGTTTAAAACCGATGTATTATATAATAATGTATGTGTATACGAAATACTTACAAAACTAATTATAATGATAAAGTTCAATTGCTTAGTTTTCTTATTATTAAGTCAATCTTGAAAAACATTTAACAGAGAATGTGGTAGAATAATGTTCATAATATGGAGTCTGAAATTTTACATTATTTTTTTTTTATTATTAAGTCAGCAAACAATAATACGGTCCGCTTAGTGGTTAACATGATCGCAGCCTATAGACGTTCGTGTCAAGGATATCACTAGTGTGTCGCCAACCCCTGTGAACTGAAGATACTATGTCAAATTACCCAGTAATTTCATTGCCTCTCTCATTCTTCAAACCGAAGCAAAGCAATGCGAATACTGCTATTTGTCGTTAGAAATAGGTACCGATGCAGACGTTTGTGAGATGTCTAGCTCTTCTGGCTCTTAATTCAGCTATCACTTACATTTTGTTGAAGACACAATTTACTCACAAATATATTTCTTTGTTGTTTTCTCCACAACATAATTTAATCACAATTAATTCTATGTTTAATCACAAATATCACATTTGAAATGAATATAATTTATTTAAAAGAAATTTAAAAAAAAATGTTAAACTTGAAATGAGCCGAAGAAATTATAAAGACATGAATACTGTTGTAATGATATCAAAATAAGTATTTATATTCATTACTAGTAACGCCATCTGTTATGAAATGTAAGCAATATATGTACTGTTAAAATTATTGTATTTGTGTGTATACCTTTATTCCTTGAAGTTCGTTTGTTGGCGATATTCATTCATTTAATTATAAATACAACAAGTAAATAACAAAATACATAAACTTACGCCCGTATCATCATCAGCTATTGGAAGTCAGCTGCTGGACATAGGCCTCTCGAACAAAGGAGGTATTTTGACCACAATTGCCGCTAAATCGCACAGCGCAGCTTTCTCGACGGGGATGCCGCTGCCCAATCCAGTCCAGTACATTCGAGCTGCACTGTTTCGGATGGCTATACCGCCATCTGTCGGTTCTGGTACCTTAGTCGCGGAGTTACTAATCTACTCTGCCGGTACCTCCCGGCAATGTATCAATAATAGTAGATAATTATTTACTACAATTATATATTGTATGTGTTATATTAAAATACGATACAAGTTGTATAATTAATAGTAATTTGTCGAATATTAACCGTGAGTATAATATTTTCAGGATTTTAAAATATCTTTATATATAAAGGTTAGGTTTTGTCCGGATTGAACTAAGAACTGAAAGTACTGAATCGATTTTAATAATTTGTTTGCTTACAATTTGATTAAACTTGAGAGATATCATAGTTTATATCACAATTTATAGTCACAATATCATTTTCATGATAAAGAAGACAAATCAGGATAAACAAATTTACTATTAATGTTTTTCTTTATATAACCTGAATGTAAAATATTGCTTATTAGATTTTAAGTGCCTTTATTTCTTATTCATTCAATTAAATCTGTACATTTTATTAATGTCATGTATAAATAAATATATAAAAGTACTGTTGTTTTCTTAAATATACCTCTGTTTTCTTAGTTTCATTTCATCCTATCTACATATATTGAAAAGCAATTGATTTTCCCTCCAAGAGATCCATACTGATATATTTAATGTATTTTAATAAAAATATTTTTTTCAATGAATTATGCTTTTGCCCGCAACATTCACGCGGGCAAAAAAGTTTAAAAAAAAATTACACTCTGCGATTGCTAATACGCTTGCCCAGCGCGGCAACTATGCCCCCCTTTCTTGGGTAGGTGGATATCCATCAGTGGATGTTTTACAGCTGCTAAAATAATGATAATTGATGTGCTGCAAATATATTTTAAAATTATTTTAAAATAGAGACATTCGCAGTCACAGGCTATCCGCTGCTGGACATAGGCCTCCCCAAGAATGGGGAAATTTTGACCACAATTCCCGGCTGGACAAGCGTGTTGGCAATCGCTGAGTGTAATTTTTTTCAAACCAACATTCAGACAGGCGTTTATATAAGAGAGAATAAGAAATAATTTCTAATATTTCTTTAATTTTGAATTTTGCCGCGGTTACTACATTACCAATGACATTGACAACTGACAAGCGCTAGAGTCTGGGGATCCTTGGTCTGAGGTCAATGGTCAGTTGAGAGGTTATGGAAAAAATAGCATTGTAAAAGAAATTTATTGTGATAGATTTGTTAAGGGTAGTTAAATAAGTTATCGTATTTGTAAGAAACTAACGAAATAAAACTTCGTTTTCAGAAGCAACGCATGAGTTTATTTTTAACCTAAAATTGTAGGATAATCGATATATATATATAGTTCTAGAGGAAAATGTTAATAGCGATGCACTGGCGCATCTATGGTTAATTTTCAAGAGGGGCCCTAAAAGTTACGCATACAACAAGGCTTTCTAGGCCAACCTCTCGGGGTGGGCATTAGACCATCCTGGGATGGGCAGGGAACTAGACCATCATGGGTTGGGCTCGCAGTGTGCCCGGCTAGGCTCCATCATTAAAGATTAATACTTTGAACTTAGATGATATGTGCAGACGACTTTGAACCTTAACGATATATATAATTTAATATTTTATATTAGGATAAGCAGACAAAACTAGATAGTTTGTGACTTGAAGATACAATGTCACATTACCCAGTAATTTCACTGTCATCCTTCAAACCGACACACAGCGATGCGAACACAGCTATTTGGCGGAAGAATAGTGAGAGTGAGGTACCGATGCGACCTTTGTATGAGAACTACTTCTAGTTAGTACAAAAAACTTGTTTAGAATTTTAGTTTGTTTTTCGAAGATGTAGGTCAGTTATTATTGAAATATTTGTGGCGCGATGTTTGTGCCCGCATGTGTCATATTTATCGAACAAAGTGATACTCATTCCGATGTTTGCAAACAATACGGATTCTAGTCCATCGCTCTCTATTTGTGTAGCTATGAAGTGAGCGGGCTTTTCTGGCTTTTGTGGCTGTAAATGTTGAGTACCAGCAGAGTAGAATAGTACCTCCCTCTGTATCAGGTGTAAGAGGTAACTATGGTACGGGAGTCAACAAATGGCGGTAAATCAATCGAATCGGTGTAAATCGAATGCACAGGGTGGGGATGGGCAGCAGCTATCTCGTCACGATAGCTGCACTCTGCGACTGCCAGCACTCTTGCCTAGCGCAGCAATTATAGCCAAATTCCTCCTTTATTATGAAGGCCTATGTCCAGCAGTGGACTTCTAATAATGATGACTGTTGATTAGCCCTATGATAACGGCAGAGTAGAATAGTACCTCCCTGTTCCAGATGTTGTAAGAGGTGACTGAAGTACCGGAACTAGCAGATAGTAACATATCCATCTGAATCAGTGTACACCAAATACAACTCAACTAGGTGGGGATTGGCAGTAGGGCACGCATGCCCAGCGCATCAATTATGGGCATATCACCCTTTCTTGGGGGTCTATCTACCAGTAAACGTTTGACTGCTATTTTTATAAAGATGATTAATATTGATTTGATAAAGTATTTGGTATTCTTGCAGTTGCTCAAATTAGTTATGCAAATGATACGCCCGATGTAGCAGATGGTAATGGTTGTATATTGTACGTCAAGGGTAGTGGGTTCGATTCCCAACCCAAGGCAGATTCTTGGTCAAGGTATTCTATATATATCATTACTGTCTGATATCTACAACACAAGTGCTTTGAGCGACTAATATCGGATTCAGGTCAACGTTTTAGATGTTGTGGGAATTTTATTATTAATTTTATGTATTATGTAATCGCTCAACTGTCTCTACGGAATTGGTGCTGTGTGGCGGGCATACCCTTGAATGTATACTTCCTGTGGAGGCTTGTCTACTCAGGTTGGTTATTTTTGATATAAAGAATATATAAATAACTATTTATTATATTTTTTTACAAAGATTATTTTTGAAAGACACCATATCACTTTTACATACATACATACAGCACACCTGTGTCCCATCGGGAAAGTCATAGACTATGGAACTCCATTTGCTACGATCATGGAATATCTCGTGCTTCCCTTACTCACATTAGTCTTTTCATACATGCTCGTTTATTCTTGATACTTCTGAACTGGCCCTTTAATGCATGTTCTACTTGGTTAAGATACGTTCGCCTCAGTCCTCCCAAACTAACACTTCTATTCTTACCACCCACCCACAACCTATCTTGCAGACTCTCTTCTGATGGATCGCGTAATAAACCTTCAGTTTACTTACTAAAATCCGTCCACTGATAGCAATCTAGTCTTAAAACAGGCTTACTGCATGATGACAGAATTGATATGTGATTGCTGCGCATCGTAAGTTATGTAGTTTAGGAGTTTTTATTGATTGAGAAAGTTTAGACATGTAGAAAGTATAGATGGAACTAGAATGACTGGAGACATCTATAGAGTGGACGTGAAAGAAAGAGTTGGTAAACGACGACGCACATCGAACAACAGAGAAATTACAAATAAGATACGTAAATACATATATGTAACACTAAAAGAAACCTGGTTCAGGACCGAATTATTATCGTGCACAAGACAGGAACAGTATGGTTGACAACGATGCGAGCTCAGAAATATTAAAGTAATTTTTAACTAAATAACTGGTATTATTTCAATGTATATAACATTTTCAACTTATAATTGAGACTGCATTTTGAATTAAATTTGCAACTTTGTGTAAAGAAAACTATCGAGTCAGACATTACATTGCGAACCATTCCAGTCAAACCAGTAAACTTTAATCAATCTTATACTTATACCACGAATCAGCAATCCGCTAACGCCTGTGTGTTACACCTTCTATTTGCCTATATCGCCGGTTGCGTGGCCTCAATATCGCGTTGTGCAACAGGTTCTGATAACGGTCAAGTCAAACCGGGCAACGATACCTGACGATTGTGAACGCATTTTGATACCTACTTCCTATTGTTAGGTACTACACTTGAACTAAGATGGGAGGTGGCAATTGACCCCAATTTAATTGGATACATGAATTAATAGTATTTGGACCTCTATTTAATATTAACAGCGCCCCGCGGATTCACCCGCGTTAAGTTACAGAGCAAGCCTATTATCATTTATGTTGTTTATGGGTCCTAGCGTGATGTTATACAGCCTATTTCTCGATATAAGGGCAATAAATTTTTGACCTTATAGTTTAGGCCCTGCGTTGACATGGCAGTCAGTCAGTCATCTTCTCCTTTTATATATTTAGATACAACATTAAATTTAAGAGATAGGATAACAAACATTTGAGTGAGGTACCATTAGACTAGAATAGTACCTCCCACCGGACCAGGTGTCGTAAGAGGCGACTAAGGTACCAGACCAGATAGATAGCGGTATATCCTTCCGTAACAGTACTGCTCAAATGCACAGGGCAAAGATGGGCAGCAGTATCTGAAGCGAAAGCTGCGCTCTGCCCTCTGCCATTAACAACACGCTTGCCCACCGAGGGGAAAAAAACAACATTTCTTGGAGAGGCCTATTTCTAGATGATAATGATGATAACAAACAATTGTCACGCTGGACAGGTTCCCTAGTACGAGTTTTTTGGAGACGAGCAGCTCCCGTGATGGACCTGCAATCATTTTAGATTTTAGATCTATGTATTTTTATTAATCCAGGTATATTTTTGAATGATATTTTATATATATTATAAATCTTTGACTTCGAATGAGTCAGTTACAAATGCACATACATACAACTGAAGCTACAGTAGAGCGTGTTAAAGATAATTATGGTCCGTTATAAATACATACTGGCTAACCCGCAGACTTTGATCTGTTTGACCACAAAGATAATTGTATTCGAATTGGTTTAATTAATATAATTAAAATTGGTATAATTCCGACTTATTTTATGGTCGATGAAATTTATCGACGAATATTAATATGGTCGTTAAGATAACTCAAGTTATCGGCAAACTTTCTTAATTTTTTTTATGAGAACCTTCTCTAAACTATGACAATATATGTCTAAATCAGTTCAGCTATTGCATGATGGCTACATTAAGAGAAATAGAGATATTTTTTTTATATAATATATACTAGCTAAATGATGTCCTATTTTAAACTAATTATGTTTATTAGAGGAAGGATCAACAAAATTTAAAAAAATATGTAATACTTGATCGCTCTCTATCCTATCAAAACCCATCCTACCTAAGCAAAAATTTTTATAATTGATTCACTACTTTCTAATTTTATCCCGGGCAAACAACGTGATACAAAATGTGTATATAAATATGTAATATTTATATACGAACACATCCTAATTATCAAGCACTTTTCTTGTAATATTATAAATAGACAATATAACTTGAAAACTAGTGAAGCCGGGGCGACAAGCTTGTTTTATAATAAGCCATATTAATGATCTCATTGATCTTAGTTGTTGTTGATTAGTTAATCGTTCGGCCACATCTTAAATGAAGATAATGGGATGGGCTATTAATACATTTGTCTCTAAAATCCTGTGCTAGCACAAATAATTTACAAGTAGGTTCGTTTATTTTTTAATAGATGGCAATTGAGTCAACATATCTGTTTTATGTTTTTGAAACAGATATGTTGATCAAACTATTTACTAATAGATGGCGCACTGCCCAATTTTCGAAAAAGTAACGATGACTGAAAATATTTCACTGATGATATTTAGCACAATTACAATTTTAGGACATCTCTGTATGAACCCAACCATTCCTTCCTCTAAAAAAATAACATTTTTTTATAGATAACAATAAAATGATTTATTATCATCATCATACCAGCCATTGGAAGTCATCTCCTGGATATAAAAGCTCCTAAAGAAAGGGTGAACTTTGCCCATAATTGCCGCGCCGGGCTAGCGTAATGGCAATCACAGAGCGCAGCTTTCGAGACGAGAATGATGCTGCACATCCCCACTATTCCACTCTGGTGGTACCTCACAGCAATGCCGGTACCTCGTGGGCAATAGTGTATGTTTTAATAATAAAATCCCAAGTAGAATCATAAATATGTGTATATATGTTACCGGCCAAACCCAATTTCAGGACAAACCAGTTTTGCCTAGGCGAAACTAGTTGTTCCTATACACGATAGGATTAACTAGTATAGCCTAGTTCAAACTAATTTGTCCTAAAGCCGATAGGTTAAACCAGTTTAGGCTAGTCCAAACTAATTTGTACTAAGCCCGATAGGATAAACCAGTTTAGGCTAGGCCAAACTAGTTGGTCCTGATATAAATACGCACACTTTAGGATAAACTGGTATGGCCTAGACCTAAACTGATATGTTCAATTCATGAAAAACCGCGCCTACCATTCAGGTATAAAACAATCGCCATACAAGGCATTATTTGGAATAGAACCCAGAGTAGGACTTTGGACTTCCTCTTTGCCGCAAGAAATCATAAATGATATTCAGGATGAAGATGATTTAAGGAAGGTAATAGAAGATGATCGCAATGTTAACCTGACAGAAGACAGTGATGATAACGTTGCCGAAGTTAGTAACCAAGAAAAAGTTTCTTCATCTGAAAATGACATTCATAAAGCTAGAACAACTGCAGCAGAAAATCTTGTAAAACAAGCTAAGAAAATGAAAGCTACTTCTGACAAGTCTCATCCACCTGCCAACATTGGAGACAATGTGACTATACCGATTCCAGATGTTGACAAAGGTAAAGGTGATCTCAGAAATATCATTGGAGTTATTCTTCAGAAAAATGACGAAGGTTTTTACAAAGTTGGCACCAAATATGGTCTACTTCAGAAACTATATTGCAGGTTTAATTTTTTCTCACTTCATTACTTATCTATCTTTCTGAAGCATTAATGATATTCTAAAGTAGCTTAAATATATTTTAATATAAATTTTATATGTTTTTTCAGATCAGAATTCGGCATTTGCAGTCAAACTTTTTTAGAGGTAGCAGATGTAAACCAAGACTCTGAAATATCGTTAAGGACTGCAGCTACGAAACATTCAGTTGGATCAGGCCAAGGTTTTTTGACATGCAGCTGCAACAAAAACTGTTCCACAAACAGATGCCAGTGCAAGAAGGCAATGATACTCTGCAATTCTAAGTGCCACCAAAGCAAACCATGTAAAAATAAATAACAATTTCAATAACTGACATAATATGATTATTGCTTCTATTAAGAAAACAGTATTATTTGTTATAGTCTGATTGTTTGTATTACCAATTATTATCCATAACTTTAACGACGAATCGTTTTAGTTTAATAAAAATGATTATTTATCCAATTACGGAGTATTTTATTCAGTTTATCTATTTATTTTGACTTTCTAGATATACTATAATGTTCAGACTAGACCATATAAGTTTATCCTGGAGTGTTTATATCAGGATTAACTAGTTTGGCCTAGCCTAAACTAGTTTATCCTATCGGGCTTAGTACAAATTAATTTGGACTAGCCTAAACTGGTTTATCCTATCGGGTTTAGGACAAATTAGTTTGAACTAGGCTATACTAGTTAATCCTATCGCGTATAGGAAGAACTAGTTTCGCCTAGGCAAAACTGGTTTGTCCTGAAATCGGGTTTGTCCGGTAACATATACATTAACATTATATTAATAATGAAACTGCTTGGAATAGAATTTCATAAAAGTGCTCTAACATCTACTATAAAGACAACGGTTTGTCAACGCCAACATCGGTATGGATTTCAATAATACATACTTACCATCAAGTGTTATTGAAATCCAAATCAGTTAGTCAGTTTTTCTGGCAGGTTCTTTTCTGGTGGCTCGCGTAATGAACCTGCTATAAACTTAGTTATAAGACCCGCCTGGTGCCGGCAGACTTGTATTAAAGTAGGACACTTAATTACCTATTTGATTAAATGACTTTTATAACACCGTAAAGTTGTCAGGGTCATCAACCATTAGTGTAAAATTGTAATTAGCAAATCTATACTCATCGTCTCTTTTATGTTTTCTTGGATAGTTCTGTTTAAATAAAGATTTGACTTTGACTATGATGTCGGAATTTTAAACAAGTAATCTATTAAATAGGCAAACAAATAGCAACGTTATAAACTTATTTACATATATGTACTCGTATTAATTTATGTATATATATATAATACATGTAAAGACATCTGTTTTATGGCATATGCCATGTATTTGGACATTTTTTATTCTTGCTCATTTTATTTGACGAGCAAATGATTCTTGCTAAACCGGTTTTCCAATAAAAACCACAGTAGGATTGCAAACAGTACACGAACTCAGATATAGACAGATGAAACGTGTAGTCATATGAGACTTTTATTTTAAAAACAAATACATAATGTCATAATAAGTTGATTAAGTACAAAATTGACAATGTCTTATAAATTGGTTTGCCGGGTGACACTTCAAGAAACTGCGTTACGCTCCGCTCACGTTATGCGCTCACAATGAGAGCGAGTGAGAGGCACGCGTCTCTTCCACTCGGGCATGGTTAGCCCGCCTAAGAGCGAGAGAGACAGACATAAAAAGTGAAAGGCACGCGTCCCATCTACTCGAGCACAGTTAGCCCGCCTAAGAGCGAGAGAAACAGAGCAAGAGAGATAGGCATACACACCGGTTCATGTCTTGCGCTTCTATTTCGCTTAGGCGCCTGCATACAAGTATACACGTTGCCAGTTAATTGTAAAACGATTGTGTAGTGATAATGTGAAGGTAATTTCGTCATCATTCTTTGTATAAATAAATGTTTTAAATTGTTAATATTATTTCATCCTTATTCCTACTATACGAATGAATATTCACATTAAAATTATTTTACCACTCAAAGTCGTTGTCACGTAAAACTTTCGCCCGTATACCGACTTTACAGGCAACCAATTTTTTAATAGATCAGGTCGATGAGCAAGCCTACATTCCGAGTGATAGTAAGCATCTCTATAACCTATAGACTCTTATAATATCAATTGGGTAATACTAGCGTGTCGTCAACCTTGTAAACTGAAGATACAATGTCACATTTACTCAGTAATTTCACTGCCTCTCTCACCCTTCATCACTGCCTTTTACAGAAGAAATAAATGAGAGAGAGATATCTACGCGTCTGCATAGGTATCTCACTCTCATCTGCGATTAATACCTTTGTAAGATGTGTGTCTCTAGGCTTCCTAGACTCCCTAAGAGATTTAAAATAGGATTGGATTGACTCAAGTTTGTCTTCCATAATTTTTCAAGGATTTTATGGTGGGCAGAAATGGTGGCCATCGTAAAGTGAACTTTGCAACGTAAACACTGCTGTCTATTTTTCATAATTGCATGTGATAATCTATTTTTCACACTTTGACACCGTTTTGTACCGCAGTCATCTATCGACACTTTTAGCTGAAGCCGAAGTATTTACTTTGAAGATAGTTTCGCACGACAAAATCATTTCATTTAATATAATATTTACTATAGAAAATCAATTTATCTCAAGTAAACCCGGATAAGGTAGAAATGGCGCTGATTTCTCAGCACAATTAGTTGGAAAAATTCCACGTGTCTGCATAGATCTCACAACGGTAGTGCAGTTCCACGGCATGAGGAAGATACAGGTTCGAGTCTCGCCTAAAGACTGAAACGAGTTAATTTATTTCTAGTAAATATTTTCTTGAATAATAGAATAGGACTGAATGCCCAGCGTGGCAATTATAGGCAAAGAACCTCCCTTCTTGGAGAAGCCTATGTCCAGCAGTGTACTTTCAATGGCTGGGATAATGATAATGAGGTACCAATGCAGACGACCTTAGACGTCTACCTCATGTCATGATGACATAATTATAATTATTCTTGATATTTTGTTATACTGTAGACAATCATGTAAGTTATCTTATAATTAGCTCATTGATATTTGTCCGTCATATTCATCTTTTTTTAAATGCATAATATTATAATGACATAAACAATATATTATGTAAAATAAACAAATTGTAAAACATATGGTCCCATAAAATTATGTATTATTAAATTGGCTTTCAATTGCAAATCTCGTGATCATCTATATGTTCTTATGTAGTTTTCAAATTTTGACTCTAGTGTAGTTGAAAGTAGATAATAAAACAGGTACATTAACGCATATTCTAACATGTTAATTGTAATTGATAATTTTATATGAATTAGCAATTACTTCGCAGAATCGATGGCTGATGGAGCTGTATGGTTCTGGATTAGGTAATCAAGGTTCATACGCCGTGGAGGTGGGGTGACCTACGCTGCCTTGAAGGTAAATCTCCTTAAGGTAAGAAGGTAAGATCCTAAAGGTAGAACAAGGAGGATAAACGAGCTGACTAAACCCTGAGTTAAGAGATAAAGTTCATGCTGGACACAGGTTTCATACAACCGGTCTTATTGGAAGTCATTTGGGTAGACCTATGTCCAGCAGTGGACGTCCGATGGATGATATGATGATGATAATGTATACATGTTTTTTAAACGTAATTTTATAATTTGTTCTGATATAGAACTATATGTTTCGGTTTAGACATCTGTTACTGGCTAAGCCTTCATCTGTTGAATATACTGGACGTCTTCGGTAGTACCTCTTCGTTTACTTACAAGAATAAACGTTAATCCTCCACAAGCCATTATGAGTTTTCTTATAATCATGCGTAAAGTTGGAATTCCCTTGAAATATTTGATTGGAATAAATATGCGCGTACTTGTTGTATGATTTAATATTTTTGTATATTGTTGTTATGTGAGTTGGAAATGAGGTGAAGGTGACACTGTTGTTGACGGTATTCATTCAATATAATTATTTGTTTTGTATTAGTACAAACATACATGGATACATCACCTGTGTCCCATCGATGTAGGTAGAAACGATGAATCTCCACTTGCGTCGAACTTGGCATGACTCTACTCGCATTAGTCCTCATCATTGTGTAGTTGTGACAACAATAGTTGTCACAATATCATCTTTTACACTGGACCAATCTCTCATGCATCTATCTATCATGCATGTGTTTTCATTTGAGTTGGGAAAAGAAGCGCGCGAGTAGAATACACTACTATAATATGACAGTGTTGGAACCAAAATGCCTCCATAAACAGCCAGTCGTGCCCTTGTTTTACTCGGTTTAGCTGACCAAAAAAACCTTGTAATGCTTCATCGACACTGTTCTCAACTTTCAGTCTCCAGTCAATCTCTCCTTCCTGTATTACATAGTATTATCTGTTAAATTATGTCTTTTTATGATACTTGGTGTCCACTAATTTGCATTGTAATCTGGTTGATTAATAACAGTTTGTTGATTTCGATTTTGTTAATTTACTGTATCGGAAAAGTAGAACAGTAGTTCTTCTCGATACCAGGTGTCGTAAGAAGCGATTGAGGTACCTAATAGATGGCGTTACACCCATCTGAAACACTATAGATTGAATGTAACAGGGTTGGGATGGACCGTAGCGTTCCCATTGAGAAGCTTTCTTACGTGATTTGCTTGATGGATAGAGAAATCCTGAGTCTGATATCCCTCCAAAACAAACATTTATGTAATGAACGTTTAAGTATTGTATTTGTAACTAGCTATACTAATATTATAAAACTGAAGAGTTAGTTTGGTTGCTTGAACGCTTATCTCAGGTCAGTGATCAGTTTAAAAAAAATATGTTTCTGTGTTTGATAGTCCATTTGTCGAGAAAAGCTACTGTACCTCTCAAAGTCATTAATCCACGCGAAGTCGCAAGCACTGCTAGTAAACAATAGAAGTAGCATATAAATAAACCGGGCCCGCGTCGCTCGTATTATCAACTTCGATGACCTGAAGATGTTACGGCAAGAATATTTACGACAATAAATCAAAGTAATGAAAATAATGACAGTTAGCGCTCGTATTATCAACCTCAATGACCTGAAGATGTTACGGCAAGAAAATATTTACGACAATAAATCAAAGTAATGAAATTAATGACAGTTTGTCAGTTTTGTGAATTTGTCTATGAAAATATGTGTATTTATGTTCGCAAAAACATAAATGATTTTCAGAAAAATATTGATATACATAATGTTAATACTAGAAATATGTTAAAGCTTGCAGTGCCCATTGTATGGCTCTGAAAAATAAGTAATGTGTTCAGGGGCAATAGTGTAAGATTTTATAATAAAATCCCAAGTAGAATTATAAATATGTCTTAAAATTAATTAAAGATTTGCGTTAAACATAAACAAATTTTTGCTCAATTGCTTATTACTACTTAGAATTGGATTAAATTGCTCTATCATCTACTATTAAGACAAAGGTTTGTTAGGATATGGGTTTCAAAAATACCTATCATTAGGAGATCTTGGAACTCACAGTATACAACCTTCAGTTTTTCTTGCAGGTTCTTTTCTGGTGGATCGCGTTATGAACCTGCTATAGACTTAGTTATAAGAGCCATCTGGTGCCGGCAGACTAGTATTAAAGTCGTCAGGGTCATCAGTAATTTGTGTAAAATTGTAATTAGCATATATATATTTATAGATGTGTTATTTTTTAACGATTAAAGTGCCTATGATAGGCCTACTTAAATATAGATATTTGACTGATGCCAATTGCCGAACGTAGTATTTCTATTTCAATGCTGCTGCCCATCTCCGTCTTGTTGTATATAATTTACACGGTAATGAGTAGGTATACCGCTATTTATCGGCTCCCTCGGTACCTCAATAGCCTCTTCTTATCGTAATCGTAACTTCCCTTCCTGGTACATGGGGAGGTACTATTGTACTCCGAAAACTATTTTATGTTTGTATGTTCAGCTATATAGTTTCTTTCCATTTAATAAGTTAATTAAACACTATATTTTGTTATTTGTCTAAATGTGTTTTATATATATGTTATTTGTCTAAGTATGTTAATTGTTTTGACTACACAAATGTCAACATTGAGGTCATGATAATTAATTACAAATTATTATTGATATAAAATGTGGCTTTTATAATTTATTTTTAACATATTGTTAAATGTTTTTAATTACTCTGCGGTAAAAAAAATTGCCGTGCGGTACCGGCAGAGTAGAACAGTACCTACCTCCTACTGCATCAGGTGTTGCAACAGGCGACTAAGGTACCAGAACCGACAGATGGTATATCCATTCGGAATAGTGCAGTTCAAATGCACAGGGCGGGGATGGGCAGTATAATCCCTGTCGCGAAAGCTGCGTTCTGCGATTACCAACATGCTTGCCCAGCGCGGCAATTCGGCAAACTGCGCTATCGGAACCATCATCTCTTCTGGCAGGTGGACGTACTACGCTGCGATTTCCGATTGCGATTTCGAAGGAAGGTCGGCAAGCAAGCATACAGCCCAGTGATAGTAATAATCACTGAAATAGACGCTAGTAATATCACAAGGATATCACTAGCGCATTGCCAACCTTGTGACTTGAAGATATTATGTCACATTACTCAGTAATTTTACTACCCCTCTCACTCTTTAAAAGGGAACACAGCAACGCAAACACTGCGATTTGGTGGTAGAAATAGGAGAGAGTACGTTCCGACGTTAAAGCTCTAGCCTCACAAACTTACGCGTTTATAATGTTACTAGAAGAATAAGAAGGAGGGAGAAAAGAGTAACAAGGATAGGAATATTGTTTTCTCTTTTATTTAAATTATGAATAATTTAATAGATTCATATATATTTTTAAATTTTGTCTTAGTGTTTAAGTAATAAAATGCATGCGTGTTAAGCCTGTCTTTTTGGTATACTTCCATTTGGAATCTCAGCTCACAGTATAGATTTTAGGTATACTTTGTTGTTTCGTGTCATTCTATTTTATTTATTTATTATACTTAAATTTATTACAGAATACTGTCATACGTTTAGTACGTATAATATCATAATATAGTATATACTTATAGTAAGCTAGGAGATGTTTACACGACATTTTTTACTTATTTTTATTTTTATATTTTTTTATCTAATAAGACTAAGAAGAAATACAATAAACAAAGAATATATACTAGAAAAAATACAAGCTAAAAACATATATATGATTAATTATTTTTCTGCTCTTTATCCGATTATATTATATTTAATGTGAAAGTTAAGTATGACTCGACCGCCAGAATTACTAAATCTTTTTGTGTGCCGAATACAAAAAATAAATAATATTATGAAGACTATATTCTTTATCACATGAGTTAATCATTTGACAAAACAAATTTCAAATTTTTTGCTAACTCTGGTGTGTTTGTTTTGTTTCTCTTTGTGTTTGGGCCTATTTATAAAGCCAAAATATTTGAATATTGTAATATTAAAACGTATGTTTTCTTTATTGGCTACACAGTTTGTATTTAAAGTTTTATACAAGATAACAGCATCATATCACGGTACATACATTTTGTTTTACCGGAAAGAAAAAAGTGTTAGTTTTTATTTGCTTTTGACTTATAAGATAAATTATGTACAAACAGACAATTCTTAAGAAATACAAATTTCGTGTCGCTGTACTGTTTCCGGGATGAACTTTTAAAATACTGTACTGAATTTAATAAATGTTCCATTTACTGTGTACAGTTTGGTCCAACTTGAGAGATAGAATAGTATATTTTTCAATGTGTAGTCGCAATATTTTTTCATGATACATGTATAGTTTAAATAGGTCTATCGGCTTAACTAGTATTTGGAATATTTTCTCACATTTTTGGATTACTTACGAACATTTTTTTTATTTTTATTTCCACAGACTATTCGAGTTAAAATTCATTTCATGTATTCAATACAAATGAAACATTTTTTGAGAATGCAATGGAGGTACTATACTATATAGGCACTGAAAAAAATCAGACATAAAAACTTTTTGCTACTCTCATAACATTTCAGGTATGATAATTGAAAAGTTGAATTAAGACGTGTGTAGGAAATATGTAGCGTTTAAATACTGAAAAAAAAATGAATTATCTTTTACATTGCACATTTGTGATCGGCAGCGCGAAAACCTTTTTTTATATAATTGTATCAACACAAGGATATCAAAAAAATTTACTGCATCTCCCACTCTTCAAACTGGGACACAACTTTGCAAACACTGCTGTTTGGTGATAGAAATATGTGACAGTAAGGTACTGTTTCAGGCGACCTTTGTATGAGATCTTCTTTTTTTTCTAGGTAATTTTCAGTCTTCAATCAATTTTCAGCTTCCATCCGAAATATTAGGTCTTACCAATGAGGGATAAGTCAGTTTTATCTAAAAGCTTTTATTTGCCGTTGCTTTGGGATACCTACCGGCTGGGTAGAACAGTACCCCTGTACCAGGTTTTTTAATACGTCACTGGAGTACCGGAACCGATAGCGGGATATGCAATTTGACCAGCACGGCAATTAAGGCATTATCCCCCCTTTCATGGTGAGGTCTACCGTGAACGTTCTGCGGCTGTTATGAAAATGATGATTATGTTATTTATTTGTGAATAATAAAGAGCTATCTGTATTATACTAGTTGTCTGCCCTTGCTTCGCTCCGGTGAGTCTGAATGACTCATCAAAATTCGTTTAATGTTTTAAGTTTATGAAGCACACATATTTAAGTGATGCTTTTTATTTTAAAATATCTAGGGTGCCTATAAGAACAGGCTAGACCTAGTTTAGGTACTTAGTATCAAGTGTATTATTATTATATTATTAATATAAAATAAGTTATAAATTAAAACAGTAAAAGAAGCCAAAATTACTCTTCACTCCGTGAATATCAGGGAAAAAATAGTGTACTAGCCAGAAATTTACAAGTTTAAAAGAATCGAGGGTCACTTAGTGACAAAATTGGTTACATATTTAAATACAATAATATGATAATAATGAAATTATTACTGTATTGAAATATGTAACCAAAAATGTAAAATATATAAAATATCCACAGCTGGACATAGTCCTTCCCAAAAAAGGGGGAATTTTGCACATAATTGCCGCTTTGTGCAAGCGTGTTGGCAATCGCAGAGCGGTGCTTCGCGACGGCATTTGAGTTATGATTTTTGTGGATATACCGCTATCTGTCGGTACCTCAGTGGCTTCTTACGACACCAGGTATAGAAAGGTATCTTTGAAGATGACATCCTGTGCATGCTGATGCAGCTTCGATTTAAAAACTGTATTATAAAATGCGAAGTTATAGCAAAATTACTTTTACATTAAGATGCGTTTATATTACCTGTTTATATTAACTGTTTTGTTACTTTACATTAATTAAAAAGTTTTTGAAATCAACTCAGTAGCTATTGAGATTATATCTTCCATTTTAGGTGAGGTTCCATATATTTTTTTAAATATAATATAGCCTATATTGGCCGAGCGGTGCTGAAGAGTAGAATAGTATCTACTCCTGTACCAGGTGTCGTAAGAGGCGATTGAGGTACCAGAATCGACATATGGCGGTATACCTATACGTAACAGTGTAATTCAGATGCACAGGACGGGGATGGACTCGACATATTTTACGATTTATTTTTACTAATATGATGGGTATGGGAATAAATAATGTTAATTACATACGCAAAAAAGAGAAAACTTAATAAAACATGATAAATTGAGCTATCCATGCCACAGATACAAAAAACAGATAAATTTGCTGATGAGGAGCAACAGGGTGCCATAGTACTTCCCTCAGTACCAGGTGTAATAGGCGACTACCAGGCGAGGTACCAAAACGAACATATGACGGTATATTCATCCGGAACAGCGCAGTTCAAATACAATAGGATGGGGATGGGCAGCAACATCCCTGTCGCGAAGCTACGCTCTGCGATTGCCAACATGCTTGCCCAGCGCGGCAATTTTGAGCAAACTCACTCATTTCATGGGGAGGCCTATGTCCAACAGTTGACTCCAAAAATGCATATGATGGTAGCCTATAAAATTAAAGCCCTTATTAAGTAAAGTATATCTGGATTAAAGTTGTCACCAACAAATAAATATTTTCTGTGTAATATTAGTACACATTACGTGGTAAAATATACAATATATATACATAAAAATCTATAATTTAATCTAATGACTTAAAATATTGGAAATGACCTTCAAAGAAACATGGACTCTATAGAAGCTAATAAATGCGTTTAAAATCGTGATGATCGTGGGTGGAAAGAAATAAAAATATCCTGCGAGCCGAGAATTACCGACTTCTGTCTACAAATTATATACATATAACCACTTATACATTTAACGCGACATATATAAAGCGACCTATTTCGAACATACAGCACAGTCCAAGCAAGCAACCTCTCCAGTCCAGTCGTGCTATACGGAAAAATTGCAGAGTCAACAATTAAAATGAAGGCAGTCGTCGCATTGTGTGTTTTGGCCGTGGTCGCGTTGGCGTCAGCTGATACGAAGACTCATTCCAGAGGTTGCATCTATATTCTTGGCAGATGTAAGTTGAAAAATGCATTTTATATCTGTAAAATAATAATTTGTCGAAGAGATATTTTGAATTGGATCGTCCGTTAATTTTGCAGCGAGGGTATATTTAAAATAAAACTTGGCGAAAATGCATACAGTCCGCGTGGTGATAAGCGTAATTGCTATAGACATCCGTATCATCACAAAGATTTCCAATATAATAGTCGGCTACATTTTGATTTTTTTTTACGTACCGCTTCATGGTAACGTGGTCACGTTACCATGCCAGCGGTCCGTAAAAAAAGCGCAGCCTTTAGACTGGCATCATCATAAGGATATCACTAGCGTGTCGCCAACCTTCTTTACCCAGTAAATTCACTCTTACCGTGTATACGAGGACACAGCACTGCTAACATAACTGTTTGCCGGTAGAAATAGGTGAGGATGCCACCGATGCAGACGACATTTTTCTAGGCCTACCTCATTGAACTTTTGTAGGCCTGGCAATTTCTTTTTTATATATTATTAATGTCGATAGTGGAATGCCACAATTGATCATACTCATTTTTGTTAAAGAGCCAAATGTGGCTATAGAATTGATTATTGCTGATGACAGGCAGTTAATAATGAAATAATTGTAAATAATATTTTATCATCATTAAAGCCATTGGAAGTTGGGGGGAAAAGGGGGAATTTTGCCCAATTGCTGGCAAAGCGTGTTGGCAATCGCAGAACGCAGCTTTCGCTGCTGGTACAGGAGGTGGTACTATTCTACTCTGCCGGTACTCGCGTTTTTTATAAAACTGCTCTTGTAACGGCGTTAAAATTCGGTTAATTTTAAATTCTGTTGCCGCAAAGTAGTTTTTTAATATATAACGACCACGATTTGATTAGAAACTAGATTTTTGCAGGCGACTCTGTCCGCGTGATCTTCAATTTGTGTCGCGTCAGACAGGAACTATTTGAGGTTCAAAAGTATCATTTCTAAAATCATTTATATCTTCATCATATTAGCAGAAAGTCGAGTTGGACATAGGACAGGAAAGGGAAAGTTTTGCACATAATTGCCGCGCTGGGCAGACAAGGTGGCAATCGCAGAGCGTAGTTTTGCGAGAGGAATGTTCCTACCCATCCCCACCCACCCAATTGTAGGATATACTGCAATGTTGGATTCTACTCCGCCTCTCCTCATTGGCAGATTTGTATCTTGGGTATAATTCAATTTTTCTCAAGTTTTATTACGTTCTCCCTTTTTTGCGATAAGTACCTAACATTATTTATTCACATACCCGCAATATAACAAAAATATATATATATCTCTAGCCCTTCCGGAGGTCTGCAAACACTGACATAAGATTTATATTACTGCTTGTAAGAAGTACATTTATTTTTAAAACGTATTACTTTAAAGTTGTTGGCAGAAGCCTCTCTATAAGTCAGTTTAATATTAAAGTACATATGTAGGTAATCTTAGGTGAACCAACTTTACCTTGATCGATCTGTGCATATATACCGCATATATTTATATATAAAAGATGTCATGTTTATGTATGTCCGGAATGAACTTCTAAGTTTATTAACTTTGCATTTTAATATTGTTTTGCTTGTTTACAAGTTTGATCCAACTTAAGAAATAAATTTTTTGATAAGCACTGTAAGTACCTATAGTTGTAAGACAACGTTGTTGGCTGGTTTTTTTATATTTATCAATATTGCCATACTATACCTAATTGCAGACGGTATTCGGTTGTGCTCCGAAGTTTCGATGGCCAGGACAAGTGATGATTTTTTTGTTTGGAGTCGGTATTAAAAATATTTATCTATATAAGTATTTAATATATAATTCCTGAGTTGTCTGATGTCCGTTAACTGCTTTAAGCTTATCTTGGAGTCAGGTCAAAGTATGAGATGTTGTGCGAATGTATATATTAACAAAAGAATGTTACTCCGTCTGTTTGTATTAGAATAAGGTGTAACATGTTTACACTAACATTAATAAAACATTGGACACTAGTTCAAACAAACGATGGACCAAAGGCTATAAAATAAGTAATTTCCTGTTTTACAGTGTTTTTTTAAATTTGTTTTGTAGACTGATCTAGGATTTTTATTTATCAACGAGGTTTTTACTCAAGCGATTTGAAAACTCTGTAACGACTGATGCCACTTCGCATTTGTATTGATACCTCACTGACACATATTTCTACCGTCAAGTAGCAGTGTTCGCATTTGCTAGGTTCAAGTTTAACGGGTGAGAGGCAGTGAATTTACTGGGTAATGTACCATAAGCCACGGGGTTGGCAATGCGCTCGTGATATCTTTGTAACATTACGAGCGTCTATAGGGGTTTCTTTGTATCACGCGGACTGTATGCTTGTTGGTAGACCATGTCTGATAAAATAGAAATATTTTATTTAGATGAGTATTGTAGTGTTATATATTAAAGTTATAATTCTACATAGTAACACCAATTGACCTTAACACACCAAAACATAACTAAAACAATACTTCAATTAAAAATCAGGTTTTTATTGCTTTAACAATAAAGGTCATAATAGTTTGTATCTTCCATACGTGTGTTTGATATCTATTTAATAACATTGAATGATTACGGCGTTACGTCTACGGCGTTGTTTTCTTTTATTTTGCTATCATTATGTTCAGATAACTATAAATCGAAAAGTCGTGATATAATATTTAAGATGTGGATACAAAGCGGACTAGAATACTACTTCTCCAGTATGGTATCGCAGCGATAGATGTCGTATGTTCTGCGCCAAAGGTCGTGGGTTCTATCCCCACCTAGCAAAAGTATTTGATCTTATAAGCCATTGGAAGTCCATTGCTGGAGATTGGCCCATAATTGCCGCGCTGGGCAAGCGTATTGGCAATCGAAGAGCAAAACTTTCGCTACGGGGATGCTGCTACCCATCCCCGCCCTGTGCATTCGTATGGATATGCCGGCATCTGATACCTTAGTCTCTTCTTACGACAGCTGGTACAAGGGGAGGAACTATTCTATCTGCCGGTACCTCACTGCTTCTTACGACAAATATTTTTGATGATATTTATGTTTGTTCTGTGTTTGGGTGTATTTTTTGTCCGTAACACAAGTAATTTAAGCGATGTATCTCAACTGTAAGGCCAACAGATGCATGATGCGAAAAAAAACTTACCCGATGTAAGAGTCGAGGTACCGGAACGGATAGATGGCGGTATACATATTCTAATTGCCATAATTGAAATACAATGGGGATTTGCAGCGGTATAATTATCGCGATAATACTCTCTGAGATGGTCTCCATAGCAAAAAATATTTGGATTGCCTAGCCTATTAGTCCATATCAGTGTACCTACTTTCTACAGCTGGTGTGATGATGACAAAATAAATTGCTGTGATATATTTTAGATATCATATGGCTATACATCGTTCCAGCTGTTTCGGTAATTGAGCCAAATAAGTAAAAATATTATGTATATTCTTTAAATAATTCATCTCCATTATTTTATGAATTAGTTGAAAATGGCTTCGAAAATCTATTTATTTTTGTGAGGGTATTTCCGGCTATAAATAACTGGATATAAATGAATTTACCTCGTAATTAATGAGAGCCACTAATCAATTATCCGTTACCAAATGACATTTTAATATTCGTATGATAGAAATACTTTCCGCCCGCGGTTAGTTATATTATTGTCCACTGGATAAAGATACAAAATGGACCAAAAAGATGTGCTATTATTTATTAAATCAATCATATTTCTAGCTACTTTGTGTAAGAAATGGTTCTATTTCGAGACTTGGTGTGTTTTATGTGGTGTTGTCTTGGATGATCTATGTTAAAAATAATTATAAACCGAAATCTTGTAGTAAATGGCTTGTCTTGTGGTGGTAGATCATCATCATCTATGAAATATTTGTGAACTTATCAAGGGTTAACTGTCTTTTTCAGGTTCAAGGGAATGCGAAGAAGGTACCCACGCGTATGCTCTCGGCTGCGGGTTCAAGACCCCTGAAGCTACCTGCGATGAACCCAATCCGGTGCCGGAGACGGCGATGCTCTGCGACTACTCTTCTTGCTATTGTGACCCCCCCACTGTGCGGGACACGGTATCCGGAAAATGCGTGCATCTAGAGGAATGCCCAAAGAAAGCTTAAGTTATCAATTTGAAAAACAAATGGACATTAATCATTTTTAAATTTTTAATAAACGTTGACAATTGTGATCTTTTTTGTTTTCATTTTGTATTCGGGTATGTGTCTGATGGGTCTCAGAATGGAAACAGTCAAAAAGAAATTCACACATCTCATAAATTGATCTGACCAAGCAGTTATGGTACTTACTTCAGACATCAATGTTTGGTCTGAGTGAGGATCGAAATCACAATCCTTGACTGACAAGATCATTACCAACTGCGTCGTCGCAACCGTCAATTATCGTAGACTCAATGGTAGTGTGCGACGAATTTCGAACAGTTTGTTCTGTTCTCATATTTCAAGATTGAACTCGACAAACAATTACATGGAAATATTTAAATTCTGTAAATAATTAATAACACAAGTTGTACAATATACATTGATGAAATGGCGGTATACCTATCCAAAACAGAACGATTTTAATACAACAGAGTGTATATCGTCTTTGTCGCGAAGTTGTGCTCTGCGATTACCACCACATCTGCCCAAAGCAGACAAATTTATGACTTTAATATATAGTCACATTACCCTCTAATTTTACTGCTTTTCTCACCCTTCTAACCGAAACATAGAAATGCGCATATTGCTGCTATTTGGCAGTCGAAATAGATAAGAGGTACCACTGCAGACTACCTTTGTGTTAGATCCGCTGTACCTCTTGTAGGTCTACAAAAAAGTAGCCTGTGTCTATTTCTTAGGGATAACCCACAGTATCCATTTTATTTTCTCATTGCACCCTTTCGAGGCCGGCGCGGGTCGCTCGTTAATTATCGCTAATATTATAAACGCGAAGTAAGTGTATGTGTAAGTTAGAATGTTTGTAATTCTCTCACACAAACTATTATGGATTTTAATGACATTAAAATAATATAGGCTCATATCAGAGTAATACATAGGTAATGAACAAAAGTTTTTGTCCTAACGCCTACAAAGCTTAATCTGCAAATTTGTATATAGTTTTGTTTGCGTGATACAAACAGAAACGTACGTTTTCCTTTATATATACACACATTCACACGAGGAAAACCTCTTACAAGGACGTCTTACCTATTTTTACCGCTAAATGAGTGTTCGCATTGCTGTGTTCCGGTTCGAAGGTTGAAGTGAAACTACTCGGTAATGTAACATAGTATCTTTAGTTCATAAGGTTGGCGACGAGTTAGTGATATCTTTGACACGAGCGTCTATAGACTGCGGTCATATTTACGATCAAGCGGATCTTATAAATATATATAATTCCCACAACACTTCATACATTGACCCGACTTTGTGATAAGTCGCTTGAAGCACTCATTAAAAACGCTAGACAATAGAGAAATCACAAATACACTGCTTCAAAACATATATTTAATAGACACAACAAATGCAGAGGATGGGGATAGGCAACAGCATTCCTATCGAGAAAGCTGCGATCTGCGATTGCGTACACACTTGCCCAGCGCGGCAATTATGGGCAAAATTCTCCCTTTCTTGGGGAGGCCTATGTCTGACTTCCAATGGCTGCAATGATACAGAATAAATACAATTGTCATCATATAAATATTTACTCTGGGCGTGAATCGAGGTCTCGACCCTTGGCGTACAAGATGTATCCCGTCAAAATACGTGCTTGTTTATTTTATAACATAAAAAAAACATTTTCCTCTAATCCACTTACACCTTATAAGAATTTGTGCAACACCGTCAGGAAATTATAACGGTTTGTAATAAGCATCGCATCTTGACTATTACACCACGCAGTCACGATAGAACCCCAGTACCAATTTTTATCAATGTAAATGTAATACAATTTAAGATTAATGATTGCTTTAAGAAGAAAATAGACAAATCAAAGTACTATTCAAGCATTGACGAAGTAGCGGGCAGCTAGTATAAAATAAATGCAAGTAACCGCAAGCGTTCACCAATTTGGATTAAGGCTTTCTGATGCCGGCAACTCTATTCAAATTTACCACACGAAATTTCGCATTCTATGGTAACTGTCCTAGCTCATCACTAGCTTATGTGCTCGACTAGGGTTCACTATATGCTGAATAACATCAAAGTCCGTATACCGGTTTGGCCGCAAAAGCGTTAGAAACTCTCAGACAATATCACGCATTGCGCAAATGGAAATAACTTGATATTTTTGTGAAGCCAATCAAAATATGGTCCAATGTTTGTCTTGATTGAATCAAACGCTCACTGAACAAATAGCGTTATTTAAATTTCTCGTGCGGTCTACTTTTAACCCTTATTCGTGTACTACATATATACCGTACATAATTCCTATCTAATATTAAAAACGTGAATGTTTGAGCATTTAGATATTTGTTTGTTACTTTTCGCCGGATCTACTGAACAGATCTGAATGAAATTTGGCATTGGAACTATCGATAGTGTGTAATCACACATATCTTTTTTTCTAAGATATATTCCTGCGGGACAGATCTGATTTTTATTTCTTTACATAGAATGAGCAGGACTTTTTTTACAATTCAGCTGTAAGGGAGCAACATAGACTTCTTCCTGTAATAATAAGAAATGCTCAGGAATGAGAGGAATCCTCAGAGTAGCGGGTAGAATGCTAGTACTTATATAATTATAAGTACCTATGCAAGCTGACCCGACAGACGTTGGCCCGTTTCAACTATATGTTTGTCGCGAAAATAATATTGCGTATAAATTGAGATATATAATTATATCTCCAAAGTTATTTCAATCTGTACAATGTCAGCAAAAATTGATTAAATTTTGAAAGTAATGAAGAATTCTAAAAGTAATGTTTATATATAAAGATTTATTGTTAGGTTTGCGTAATTTTATTTTTTTTTTATTTAATTAAAAATTTGATGAACGAATTAAAATTGAACTCGCACAATATTTTAGTGTTATATGTTAAAAAAATCTTTAGCCTTTTTATTTATTTGAAATTATTTTTGTATACTATTATTTCTATTTCTATATATATCGTAACTAGCGACCCGTGACCCGCCCTGGCTTCGCACGGGTGCAATGAGGATAAAAAATCTGGAACTCTCTAAGAGATAGATATGCCATCACATTTTTGTAGACCTTTTTATGTTATAGACCTTGTAAAAATCTCTAAAAAAAGTATAACGATTCCACATTATCTTGTTTATTTACGACATTACATTATACAATAAACTCTTAAATCTTCAGTATTTTTGTATAATATTATGCAAGCATTATGTATATAAAAACTTTTCACTTGAATCACTGTCATCTATTTCAAAAATCGTATCAAATGCGTTGCGAAGTTTTAAAGATCTAAGCATACATAAGGACAGACAGACTGCGGGAAGTGACCTAGTTGTATATACTTCTACTTATATACTTCACTATAATAAACTAAAATAATATAATGTGACTTGTTATATTAATACAATGTGGGTCAGTCTTGAACGTGTAAGAATCAATTTTTAGGTACGAACGTATTTATGTTTCACATTTCACAGTATTCAATTAAATTTGTTTGTCAATTAAAGTACGTAATGGTACTACTTTTTAAAACGAACAAATGTTTTTTTTTATGTTATAAAGTCAGCAATCATGCATACAGTCTGTTTGATAAGCTTGACCGTAGCCTATAGACGCTAGTGTCGTGATATCACTAGCGAGTCACCAACCTTGTGAACTAAAGATACAATGTCACATGTATCCAGTAATTTCACTGCCTCTCTCACCCTTCAAACCGGAACATAGCAATGCGAACACTGCTGTTCAGGGGTAGAAATATATGAGAGTGAGGTACTAACGCTGATGATCTATGTATGATCTACCTGATGATAGCTTTGTTATGACTTCAGTGTATAGGCTGCGATCACCTTTTTCATCAATTAGACTATATGCTTTATTACTGATATTATAATTCAAAAACCCTATAATGTTTGTGTTTTGCTCGGCAAACGTTTCTTTTTCGTTCTCCCAACCTGCACTCGCGTACAAAAAGAATAATTAATGTTAAGGAAGCCATAAAAGTAGGTATGTTTAAAGCAAATAGACGCCTCTGCTTAATCCGGTGGGAAATAACAGTAAGTGTTATTTTTAGTATGACTTTTATTATCTAGTGCCGGCTCGACCTGACTTTGCTTGAGCAATATTTTATCCCGAAGATCCCGTTCCTACGGAAGTTTTAATCCCGGTGTTTAACCTATAAACTTCCTTCGTACAAACAAAAGGTAATATACTTAAAAACAAATATGTTTACTAAAAATAACTCCAGTTGCCTCTAGCTTCAGGTGGAACTCGAACCAGCATCTTTTCTTTAGTAGATACGTCACACGACACACACAACGTCAACAATTTTTTCTTAGAGTACTTTTTGTGCTAGAAAGTCAGCGCCATGTTTTCAATGTTGACGGGCCCGATGGCACATATGGTAGTGATCCTATCTTGTACGCCAAAGGTCATAGATTCGATTCCCACCTAGAGCAAAAATTTACATGATGTTATTTGTGTTTGTTCTGTGTCTGGGTGTTAAATATATGTATTTAAGTAGTATATTTGTGATACCTCTGTTGTCTGGCGTCCGTAACAAGAGTGCTTTAAGCGACTTACCACGGAGTCAGGTATGAGATGTTGTGGGAATTTATTATAATTATTATTAATTATTATAATATTGTCGGCAATATTCAACCTCCTAATACTCACACGTAAAATTATTACAATTAAGAAGCAATCGATTAAGAAAAAATTGTGTCAATTCTTTTCAACTGACATCATCATCTTGGCAGGCAAGAAATGAGGAAATTGCCGCGCCGGGCAAGTGTGATGGCAATTGCAAAGCGTAGTAACGCGACGGGAATGCTGCTGCCCATTCAAGCCCAGTTCCATTTGAGCTACTCTGTAAAGGGTGGGTATACCGCCACCTTTCGATTCCGGCACCTTAGACGCCTCTTGCGGCACCTAGTAAATGGATAGGCACTATTTTACTATGCCGGTACCACAGGGCATGAATAGTTCTGTCCTATTTTAAATAACAAAAATAATAAAATATATATATTTTTTTGGAAATCCATCGTATAATAGCAATCGTATGAATTAATTTTTTAACGCCTACTAAATATTTAATAGTATTTTTGCTGGAACGAGGCAAGGCGCTTGTGTAATTGATAACTTGAAAGTTGTAGGGGACAAAGAAATAATATGTTAGACGATACAATTAAAACTTATGACTTTTAGAAGTACAAGTAGGCATTACTTGCATTATAGTATTTCATAGTAAAGATCATCTTCATAGTATAGTCACCGTAAAACATCCACTGCAAGACATAGGCCTCCCAAGAAAAGAGGATATTAAGCCTATAATTGCTGTTCTTCGTGAATGCTGCTACCTATTCTTGCCTTGTTGGATAAATTCTTGCCATCTGTCGATACCGGTACCACATCATCATCGTAGCAGCCGTAAAATGCCCACTGTTGGACATAGGCGTTCCCAAGAAAGGGGGAATTCACCCATAACTGCTGATGGTATACTAAGGGCTATAATGGTTTAATGTAGAGACTAATATTTCTTAACACCTTACAGCTTTCAACTTATCAATGCCTCAACCGCTTTATTTTGGTCCAGCGTATGAACTACAAACTGTCGAATACGCGTTGGAATATTTAAGGTTATATAAGAAAACTACAAAAAAATAATCACACATGTCTTTTTTCTTTTTTTCTAGACTACTCAGACGTCAATTCCGGCGCCACCGAACAAGAGGGCGAAGTCGCTAGTTAATAAGCGATCCTGTGCACGTATTCAATAGCGTGCCACGCGCGTGTATCTATGGTGACGACAAGCTCGGGGGTCAGCGATCACCTGAGGGCGCCTCAAAAGGCTCGGGTGGCCGTCGTTGGGGAGTGAAGTTAATTTATTCTAAAAGACGACAGAGAGAGCCCTGCCGCGATAGGGCTGCCGGTTATCGCTCGTTGGGGCTGGGACTGCACGCGTTTGCAAAACGCGGTAATAGTAATCGTGGAGAGCCTGTGAGAAGGCAAGAGATGGCCGCGTTAAGGCTTGTGGTACTATCGGGTGGGTCATGGGTCATGTTGTTTGTCCGCGATGAACTCCTAAGCTACTGCAGTGGTTTGAATCAAATTTTGCTCACTGCGTGCATTATCATCAAACTTGAGATAGATATCTCAATTTATAGTTGCAAGATTTTCAATTATTGTAAATTATTTGTTAATTAAATGACAGTCGTAGTAAGCTGTATGTGCTATAAGCTCCTAACAGATAGCGGTGTAAGGTAAATAAATAAGTATCTAACTAATGTAATATAAACTCACAGCTTCTAATATTTACGGGTTAAAATTTCACTATGTATCTAGAAGAAGTCGGGACAAGTCAGTTTTTATGAGATTAAAGTTCTCCAGGCCTCTCTGGTGAAAATTCGCATTCTATGTATCCCGCAGCGAAACCCATCCTGTAGCGAGACTCCTTTATAAACCACGCTTTTTGTATAGGTTAGGCTTTTTGTTACTTTAGCTATCCCATGGGAACCTTGCATTTCCGGGATTGGAAAAAGAGTATGTGGTATGACAGACTATAATATATTTGTGTGTTTTATTATGTCCTTACATATGAATTAGTTTTGTATGGGAAGAATACATATATATATATATATTATTTTTATGTAAAATATATTTTATTAGTTAAAGTAGTAAGTAGTTAGGTAGTTCAAAGACCATCGGGACGAGAATCTGTATATGTGCTCTCTGAAGGTTCTGAAGGGTTCTGACTGCCGCATCAAGGTTCATTATTTTTCTTGTAAGTAGTTGTCCATATTCCGGAAAAAATATTAATCTGTTAGTTAGATCAACTGAATCACGTGATGCTCTCAACGCCCCCTATCGACTTCCATTCAAATCTTTTTAAAATTAAATTAATTTAATTCCATTTCATTACATGCATACCTATGACTAAAAGACTATTTAGTTTATTAATAAAATCCAAAGTTAATAAGCGAGCTTTCGATAAATTCTAGAATTATTTAAAAGGTAAACCAATTAATAAAATATTATATTAATTATGAAATTGCTTCGGACTGTATTTAATTGCTCTAACTTCTATTATTAAGACAAATGTTTACTGGCGCCGACGCCGGTATGGGTTCCAACACCATAACGTGTTATTATAATCCTTATCACCGTCAGTTTCTCCTGCAGGTTCTTTTCTGACGAATGAACCTGCTATAAACTTAACGTTGTCGGGGTCATCGGTCATTAGTGTAATGTTATAATAATGGAATCTGTTGTAGAATTTTTTGTTGTTTTGACGAATTGAAAGTGACTATGATAGGCGTATTTAAACAAATACATGTTTGGTTCCAGCGTGGTTGATCGCCAAACGTAGCTTTATGAACGGAATTCTGCTGTCCATCTTCATCATATTACATTTGAGCTATGCAGTATAGAGTGGAAACACCATTTGTCGGTTTCCGTACCTCAGACGCCTGTTACGACCACTGGTACAGGGGGAGGTTCTACACTGCCGGTACCCCACGGCCATGATAATGCGCGAAGCAAGCAATTAATTTGAGCATCTACGTATAACATTTTATTCGGTTTCATTCAGGTATATCATCATGCAAAGGTATCTCACAAACAAACATTAGCTATATACACTTTCTTATTGATATCAATAGTACTGATAAGACTTTAATATTTTGTGTTCTAAAGTTGTTTTTATATAAATTTAAACGATATCTCATACATTGACTCCAAGATAGGTAGTTTAAAGTACCTACCCGTCTTATCAGACAAGAGAGAAATTTAAAATATAATACTTAGATACATATAAATAACACACAAATTGTTTTATAAAAATAATTTTTTTTAACATATAAATCATTGCTTTGTGTAGGAATCGAACCCAACTAGAACATCGACCAGTAGCGCACAAGATAGAATTTCTGCTGAGCGATCGGGCCAATTAAAAGCAATCGAAAAGTATTTAAATACTGCGTGGATAGAAAAGCAAATGTATTAAATTGAAGTAAAGGAATACATAAAAAATGCGGTACCAGCAGAGTAGAATAGTACCTCCCTCTGTACCAGAGGTCGCAAAAGGTAACTGGGGTTACCAGAACCCAAAGATGACGGTATATCCACTCGAAACAGCTAAGCTCAAATGCAACAGGGCGAGAATAGGCAGCAGCATTCCAGTTACGAATCCATAGGCTCTGCAATTGCCACCACGCCTTCCCAGCGCAGCATTTATAGGTGATATACCCCTATTCTTTGGGAGATCTATGTCTAACAGATGTCTTTTTACGACTTTTATCATGTCAAAATGGAGGAAAAAAGGATATTTAGGCACTTCAACTTTCAAAACCTGACAACTCATATTGTCAATCTTGAGATAACCAAGAACGAGCGTGAAAGTTGTAAAAAAACAAACGTACCGCCTTTTTAATCCATTTATAAGTATTTTTATAAACGCGTAGACGTTAGAAAATAAAAACTAATTTATATATTCGTATCCAGTTTCCTGCGAAAGAAATTCGAAAAGTGCACCTCAACGTATTCCCGAATCGAGTCACAGCAGTCCTTTGAGTGGATTCGGTCATTTCGGTGAATCGTTGGTATTCGTCGAAAACAAATCGTTTGTGCGATTAAATCGTCAGCTGAAAGGAATCCGGGATTCGAATCTGCGACGCCGTGTGAGAAACGATGCCAAGAGGTAATAAACGAGTCAAACCACTACCATTTGCTTTCGTTGCTTTGAGACGTTCCATCGTGAGCACAAATATTTGGAGAGTTTATCTGATCATCATTATAATTACAGCCATTGGAAGTCCACTGCAGGACATAGGCCACCCCAAGAAAGGGGGGTATTTTGCCCATAATTGCTACGCTGTGCAAAAAGCCGCAGGCGAAAGCTGTACTCTGCGATTGCAAGCGCTTGCACAGCGCGGCAATTATAGGCAAAAAGCCTTCTTTCTTAGAAAGTCCTATGTCTAGCAGTGGACTTTCAATGGCTGGTATGATGTTATTAATTAGATTAATAATTATTTATTTCACATCAGCAAATGTAAAAATCTATATTTATAATATTAAAAGTTCACGTTCCAATTAATGCAGAAACTGTTAAGAGTCGAGCCAAGGCCAACATTAAAGCATCACTATTAGAAATATTTATTTAAACTTTTAATTAAAAAAATAATTAATAAACTATAAATTCCTACAACATCTCATACTTGATATGTCGCTTAAAGCACTTGTCGTAAGACATCAGACAGTAGAAGAATCACAAATACAATACATATATTTATTATCCAGGTACATAAAAAATACATTAATGAATGAAATACATTATCATTAAATGAATATATTTTATAGGTGGAGATCAAATTCACGCCCTTTGGCGCACGACTAAAACTAGAGCGCGATCGGGTCGGCCGAAATGTAAAAAAAATATTATTAATAAAAATATTTTAATAGATATATGTTATGTATTTCTATGAATCATTCAAATAAACACGCTGTAATGTAAACATATGCTGGTATAATATAATCCATTTGGTGCATGACTAATTTGAATCTTCACAGTAAAATGGCACCAAAAGCCTTGGTGTGTTGACTTTGGTCCCGCACAAGCATCAAAGGGCCGCTCCATAAACCCGAGATATTCTAATGTTCCCACACAATAATATTAACTATATTTCGCTATTTTACTAGAACAAAGGCATATCTTATAACCGGTCAACATTCAAACATAGACTTTATGATGACCTGTTAGTGTCTATTTTTGAAATGGTTACTGCAGAGTTGCAATTTTATAAATGAGTTAATAGTCTGATACATGGTTTCACAAGTTCATAGTGCACAATTACCAATGTATATGTGTTTCTTTATTTAACGATAATGTCATAACTCTAAATGAGTCATCATTTAAAAATAGGTTCATTAATAACTTTTGAGGAAAGGAATATTGAGCTGGTTTGGACATGTAGAAAGGATGGATAAAAGTAGAATAACTGCACAAATATATATATAGCGGAAGTGAATAGAACGGTTAGTATAGGACGACCTAGGCGAACCTATTTTCACGTAAAACAGGTTTTTAGAGAAGGGCCAGGTCAGAAGTATCAAGAATAATCGAACGTGTTTGAAATGACTAATGCGAGCAAGGAAAGCGAGAGAGGTATACCAAGATCGTAACAAGTGGAGATCCATAGTCTCTCCCTACTCCGACGGGACACAGGCGTGATCTATGTATCTAATAACTGTTGTTAATGTGGTTTTTCTAAATTTTCTTTGTACAGTTGATGGACCTGATGGCGTACTCGGTGGTTCTCATTCTTAAGAGTCAAGGGTTGTGGGTCCAATATCCAAAGTTTTCAAGGGTAGGCCTGGCCCCTAATTATGGTCGATGATGATGCGATGATGTATTTACCCACACAGTTGAAACTCAACGTATAACTGTTCAAGTCAGGAGCACCACATTAGACCTTTCTTGGGCTCGTACCTGCACCCACCCTATATATACGAGTATACCTATGATTTCAGGACAACATTTTTCCAAAGACAAACGCCATTTGCATTAATACCTCACTCTTGCCAAAACTGCAGCGTTCTCATTGCTGGCAGTAAAATTACAGCAAATAAACGCACGTCATGCCTCCTTAAGTTTATCTGCAAGTCTTTGGCCTTTGAAATTGGCTACTGGAATTGGCTAAAAAGTAAATTTTTTTTCCAGTCACCATATGTTAAATTGTATTTTCTTCACACCTGGCCGTGTGGTTCCGACAGAGTAGATTACACCTCCCTTTGTACCCTGGACCCCTGTGTCACAATACCGGCAGCGACAGATGGCGGTATATCTACCTGAAGAAGTGTAGCTCAAATGCA
The DNA here is from genome assembly GCA_020976665.1 of Heortia vitessoides. Taxonomy (NCBI): domain Eukaryota; kingdom Metazoa; phylum Arthropoda; class Insecta; order Lepidoptera; family Crambidae; genus Heortia; species Heortia vitessoides. The sequence goes on from JACJUM010002477.1 coordinate 12,720,263, forward strand.
ACAGGGCGGGGATGGGCAGCAGCGTTCGCATCGTTACGCACTGCAATTGGCACCACGTTTACCCAGCGCGGTAATTATGGGCAGATGCCCCCTTTTTTGGAGGGGACATGTTTAGCAGTGGGTGTTTACGACTGTTCACAAATACACATTCTCATCAACATCTGATCTATTTTTTATTTACTAGTGAGTTTAAAACTCGATTATTTGTCGAAGACAAATGGTAATAGCGAAGCTATAATGCGCGTCTTGAAGCGTGAGCTCGAGCGACAAACGGTTTGATTGTTTCGTGCTGTCGCCCACTGGATCTCTACAGTTATAGTACACTACGACAGTGGTTTTCAAAGTGTGGCGCATCGCCCTTTCGACCACGAGATTTGGGGGCGCAAAAAAGCCTGACTGAGAGATAGATGTGTGAATATTTATTCATTTTTACTAGAATGTTAAAGACAGGGTTTGGCTTGGTTAGGATCTCACCTTGTTCAACAGAAAAAAGAAACAAAACCTGTGAAAAATTTAATAAAATAAAATTTTAATAATGTAGAGTCTAATCATACTATTATTTTTTCTATGTATCTATGTGGATTTATTATTAACAGTTTTTACTAAATAAACAATAAAAACTGACATAATCCATAACAATTTTTATTATATTTATCTGACTCTGTTTGTTGATCTGGCTTATCTTTAAAAACTATTGAACCAATTTTAACTAACATATAACTGTTGTTAAAATGTGTAACTTTACTTAGGCTTCTTTTATCCCTACTAATCGAAAGTAACTCTGTCTGTCTGTCTGTCTGTCTGTCTGTCTGTCTGTTACGCTTTCCCGGTTAAACCTCTCAACCGATTTTGATGAAATCTGGCAAAGACAATCTTTAGACCTTAAGAAAGGACATAGGCTATTTTTGAACTCGAAATAAGGGTTGTAAGGGGTTGCAAGGGGGGATGAAAAGTTGTTTGCATGGATCGCTATTTTTAGAGCTAGAAACTTAAAACTTATTTTTCAGGCCATTGATTCGATATAAATAAACATGACATTCAAAGTTTATATAATTTGAAGTAAATAGGTATGGTACCCAAAAAACTATTCCACGCGGACGAAGTCGCGGGCACAGCTAGTTATTTATAATTATCACAGACTCAACGGAAATTATGCGCGTGAGACCGTGAGGTGTTGCTAGTTATAAATAAACGTGAATATATTCATCATTGTCATACCAGCCATTAGAAGTCCACTGCTGGGCATAGGCCTTTCCAAGAAAGGAGGTTTTTTGCCTATAATTGCCGCGCTGGGCAAGCGTGTTGGAAATCGTGACTTTGTTTTATACTATTTAGTGAAGAGATGTTATGATACGGGGGATATGTGCATTTCGAGAATTTTCATTTAGTATTTTCACATGTGGGTTGTATTAATAAGTTTGGAAATCTGATCCGTACAGTCATAGTACACTACATTTACAGGTCACACGTAGTCTATGACATTCGGGTTATCTAGAATTCCAGAGTAGGTACCAAGATGTTTAATACGAAATCGAGTTAGAGTAGATATTCAAGTTTGATTGTATATGTTATGTTATTTGGTATATTTGGTATATTGCTGTTCTGTTGGTATATTAGTTGCATTACTGATGTTCTAAAATATATATAGCCGCGACGTACCGGCAGAGTAGAATAGTACCTTACCCAGTACCAGGTGTCGTAAGGGGTGATTTAGGTATCAGGACCGACAGATGGCGGTATATTCATCCAAAACATTGCAGCTCAAAGCTGCGCTCTACGATTGACAACACGCTTGCCCAGCGCGGGAATTATAGGCAACATTCCCCTTTTCTTGGGGAGGCCTGGCTGGTATGATGAAAATATATTAAACCAACCCGACAGACATTGTCCTGTTTAAACTATATGTTTCTATAAAGTGTGATATTAAACATTAACTATAAATCGATATCGATATAAACTATCCCGTTTTCAAGTCGATAAACAAGAATACGAACTGCGAGATAGTAAGTGTCTCCACAGCCTATAAACCTTCGGAATATCACAAGTATATTGTGATATACGTTGTCAACGTTATAAGCGCGTTGCCAACCGTGTGACTTGAAGATATTATGTTCCATTCCTCATTTTTCGTAGCCTCTCTTACCCACCAGCCCGGAACACAGCAATACGTACACTACGTACTATTTGACGGTAGAAATAGGTGGGAGTGAGGAACCTTTGCAGACGATATTTGTATGAAGTCTCATCATTACAGCCTTTTGGAAGTCCACTGCTGGACAATGGCCAAGTAAGGAAGATTTTTGCCTATAATTGCCGCGTTGGGCAAGCGTGTTGGCAATCGCAGAGCGCAGCTTTCACGACGGGAATGCTGCTGACCATCTCCGTCCTGTACATTTGAGATACACTATTGGATGATGTGTGATCTGTCAGTATTGGTAACTTAGTCGCCTCGTACGACATCTGGCATAGAGGAGGTACTGTTATATTCTGTCGGTACCTGACAGCTATATATACATATATTCAAAATGTAATACTAACAGTCAATTATAAAATATGCTATAAATAAATAAAATTGTATTCAGTTCTGATAAAGTCGTATTTCGAACCTAACTATATTTATAATGAAGAAGCAGAAAACTTTACATTTCTGTCTGAACCTCAAACACAACACGATGTTAAGCAGATTTGCGGATAAAAATTGCCAGGCGTTAAGGCGTTGTTAGCCGTGAGGTACCGGCAGAATAAAATAGCACCTCCATTTATACTAGGTAGATTAACTGATAGATGGCGGTATATATATCCGAAACAGAGTAGCTCAAATGCACAGGCTGGAGATGGGTAGCATACCCGTCGCGAAAGATGCGCTCAGCGATTGCCAACCGTGGCAATTGTATTATACGAGATTGAATTTGTAAACAGTTTTCTTGTTCGTCCCCTCTGGTTTGCAATGACGTGCAGACAAGCCCTTATTTACTGGTACACACCATTTGTCGAGAATTGCGTCATAATGTAAGTATCCGTTCATATTTTTTTCATTATCTGTATAATAACGCAGTGTCAGAGCCCCAAGCCCCAAGCCCCCGGCCCCGCGGTGTCTGTGGCGAAGGTTATCTATCTTGCCCCATTATGACTGAATTATAGGGCACTTTATTGGAACTTGACCTTAGTGATGTTACATTAGTCCCGGATTGATTCTGTTCGCAGTGATTCAAGGATTTTATGACCTTTATGGTTTGGCATAACCGCTGATTTACGGCAATGAACAGCATGAACACAACATGAAATTAATGTTTAACAAATGGTATTTATCTTTATGTAAATAGTGTTTTGATGGGCTCGATGGCGCTGATGGTAGAGATCCTTTCTTGTGCATCAAAGGTCATTTAATCCTCTCCTATGACAAATATTTATATAATGATATTAATGTTTCTTCTGTGTCTGGATGTTATATATATATATGTGTATACAATTCTACTCTACGTGTGTATATCACTGAACTCCGAAACGGCTGGACCGATTTCAAATTTTTTTTTTACCTATATATGAAAATATATAGTCGATAGGTACATGTGTACTGTACACCTATAATTTTAGAATTATTGCAAAATTAGCTAATTACTTTCTTATTGTTTGTGCGAGATCAACGGAATTTGTGAGTTTGTATGGAAAACATTATATTACCCAATATTTGAAGGGTGATTTGTGTACGTTCCAGGACGAAGGCAGATACTCAATTTATTACGATTTTATGTTACAAACAGGTCATATTTCTGCATAAATGACTTAATTATGTGTCATATGAAATTTTATTTTAATTAACAAGCTAAAATTAACTTTGTGCACACTTTTACAGTCAATATCCGCGGTGATTAACGATAAATTAATTGTTAGTTTTATGGTATAATAACATTATGTTGTGTAAAATTCAGAGTTTTTTGTTTCCGAATAATATTTATCAGAGTGTACCAGGAGAACAAAATAATACCTCCAACTGGGTCAGTTGTAAGCGGCGACTGAAGTACCAAAACCAACAGATGGCGGTATATGCACCCGAAACAGCGTTGCATGAATATGTTATGCTGGAGATGGTCAAATACCATTCCCGCTCTACGATTTCTAACACGATTGCCCAGCGCAATTATGGGCAGCAGTATAGGCCTATGACAATAGTAAACAATCTATGGTTGCTGTAATTAACAAACGCACACAAGATCTCATACATTATAAGCTGAATCAAAAATAAAATAAATAAAGCAAGTCTCGTAAAGAAATCACAAATAGTACTAAAATTGAATTGAATACATATTTACACCAAAACACAGAACAAACACCAATATTTATCATGATTTTGTCGTGGGTGAGGATCTAACCCTTGGCACAGACTTGATTTATACTTCAATTCCCAATTTCTAATGCTAAACAGCAGTGTTCGCATGACTGCGTTTCAGTTTGAAGATTGAGAGAGTCAGCGAAATTACTGGATCTTCTGACACAACATCTCTAAGTCACAAGGTTGGTAACACGCTGGTGATATCCTTGAGCGTCTACAGGCTGTGGTACCGCTTACTATCACGAGGACTGTATTCTCGTTTGTTGACTTGGTTTAATAAAATAGATAGGAAAAATATATATTGGACCATCAAGACCGTCAAATGATAAGTTGTTTGCAGCAAATCCCCTGTCCAATTCTATGTGTAATCAGCTTATCATCGTATTCTGTTCGTGATGCAGACAGAAATTATGTCTGCGCATAAACGTCGCGGATATCAGCTAAATAATATGTACACGGGCCCGGTGGCGCAGATGTAGAGATCCTTTCTGATGCGGCAATGGTATAATGACAAATATTTGTATGATAATTATTGTATTTGTCCTGTGTCTGGGTGTTATAAATATGTATAAATATATTTTATTAGTGATACATCTGTTGTCTGATTTCCGTAATACAAGTGCTTTAAGCGACTTACGAATATTAAGCGGGTCAGGACGATTTATGAGCCATTGGAAGTCCATTGTTTGATATACGAGTAGGCTTTACCAAGACAAGGGGAACTTTGCCCGTAATTGTCGTGTTGGGCAAGCATGGTGGTAATCAAAGAGCGTAGCTTTCTCGACGGGGTACCAGGTGTCGTAAGAGGTGACTATGCTATCGAAACTGACAGGTGGCGGTATGTCCATACAAAACAGCACAGCTTTAGTAATACAGGGTGGATTGGGCAGCAGCATCCTCGTCGCGAGCTGCGCTCTGCGATTGTCACTAAGCCTACCCAGCATGGCAATTATGGGCACAATTCCCTCTACCTTGGAGAAATTTTTACCCAGCAGTGGACGTTGCAATTATTACTAAAGACAATGATTTTAATTAAATGTGCCTATAACTTCGAGTGTCCGAGTGTAGTCATTCATTATTCAAATAGCGTTCATCTTTTCCCAGCTTCATTAAATCCTATTTCAGGCTGGCAGGCAGGCAAGTTCATTAATGCAAGATTTTGGGCCGTAATTAAAATCTAAAAACTTGAAAGATAATGTCTAAAAACTTGAAAGAAGACATTTTGCGTCTCGGAAATTACAACGAAATTAAATACGGCTTAATTGTAGTCACGTGATTTTTTCTAACCTTGAGGTTTGATAATTTTTTGGGATATCTTTAGAAATTTACTAGGCCGATTTTATTTTTCATAATTAAAAAACTATATCTTCACCTAGAAACGGTAGCCATATTTAAAAGTCAAAAAAATAGAGTTCTGTAATATTGAACAAAGTAAGCAAGACTTAGATTTTTTTAGTTTATTTATTTATTGTATTGGAAACATAAAATCCTAATTATAGCACAATAAAACATGCTTTAAAAATCTATGGAATTTTGACTGTGACTGCACAAGGATGTCCAGCATGATAAGCTTAACTTGCAAATACTTAATTTAAAAAACGCAAAATTAATTAAATTAACTAAACCATGCTGGACAGCAGTGGACGTTGCATTAATTTATTGATTTAGTACAGTTCACAAAATATTTTTTTTTTCAAATTTTTGTCTGTCTGTTTGTTTGAAGTAATCACTGAAACTGCTATGTCTGGTATAATAAGAAGTAACCTAGGATCTATAATATCATGTCTTAGACTAATAGGAGCGGAGCATGAATCAAAAATGTCGTAAAAGCGGGCGAAAAATATACGTTTTGTTAAACATCGTTGCGTGCGTAAATAATACCTATTTCCAAATAAATACGTTAAAATATTTTTCATATAAATAAAGTATATATACATACGACGGGCCCGATGACGCAGATGGTAGTGTTCTATCTTAAGCGCTAAAGGTCGTGGATTCGATCCCCTCCCAGGACAAATATTTATATGATGATATTTATGTTTATTTTGTGTCTGGGTGTTAAAATATATATTTACGTAGTGTAATTGTGATTCCTCTGTTGTCTGATGTCTGTAACACAAGTGCTTTAAGCGACTTATCATGGAGTCAGGTCAATGTATAAGATGTTCTAGATTTAATATTACCATTATTATAATATATAATTTTAAACTACATTAAGTATTAAAATGGTCACATTTAAGAGTGGGTACTTTTATTTGTATAAAATGGCAACATTGTTCTTAATTTACTGATCCCTTTTCTGTACATCGCCGAAGAAGCAACGGCTGTCAAATGAAGTCATAATAGTACAATTTTATTATACCAGTATCAGGTAGCTTGGCGATGAAGTCAGTCAGCAAGAGACGATTGGGGCAGGTAGGGGTATCTTCGTCCGTGAGTCAGCCGTGATGAGTTGCCCAGCGACTAGCAGATCAAGCCATGAGTCAACATCCCCAGAGAATCTAGTTAGCCAGAATCTAGTTGCTTTTGTTTTAATAATTTCACACAACATCTCATACATTAACCTGTTTCCAACATAAGTCGTTTAAAGTACTTGTGTTACATCAGAAAATACAACAGATACAAATATTAATTATTTAAATATTCATGAGGAACCACAGAGTAGAATAGTACCTCCCCATGTACCAGGTAGCGGTATATCCACCCATAATAACATCCTATATAGCTCCTATATATTTACTCTAAATAGCTCTTTGCAACAAGGCGGGGATAGGCAGCAGAATCCCTGTCGCGAAGCTACGCTCCGTTATTGCCACCACGCCTGCCCAACGCGGCAATTATGGTCAAATTCCTCCTTTCATGGGAATGCCTATTTTTTTGATGGATCGCTTAATAAACCTGCAACAAACATAGTTGTAAGACCACTTCAGTGATGGCAGTCTAGTACTAAAATAGGCTTGCTGCACAAAGACAGGTGCGATTGGTGACTGTATGCACCTCGTATCATTTCACAGTATAGTATGACTTTTAAAAAGTGTCTATGATTAGGCATAATTGTAGAAAAAAAAAGGTGTGAGGTACCGGCAGAGTACCTCCCCCTGTACCAGGTGTCGTAAGAGGTGATTAAGGTACCAGATCTGACAGATAGCGGTATATCCATGCAAAAAAGTCAGCTCAAATTACAGGGCGGAGATGGGCAGCAGCTTCCCCGTCTCGAAAAATGCGCTCTGCGATTGCCAATACGTTTGCCCAGCGCGGAAATTATAGGCAACATACCCCCTTTCTTGGGGAGGCCTATGTCCAACAATGAACTTTTAATGGCTGGTATGATGATGTATGATGAATTAAAAAAATATTTCGAATCTGTTCAGCAGTGGATGTTTTTTTAAGGTTGTTAATGGTGATGATTTTGATGATTTAAATGTTTGGCGTAGGTGTGGATCGAACCTACGACCCCTGGCACACAAGATAGGTTCACGCTCTGCACCATAGAGTCAGTTATTGGAGCGGTGATCTTGCCGAGCGAAGCAAATCTGATAGAGTTTAAACTGGATAGCTAGGCAGAATATTTTTGATGGTGACGTCGGCAGTAGCCACTGTGTCCTGCTGATTCTGGGGGAGGGGGGGCTCTAATGTCTGAAGAAACTCAATGAAAAGCCTTAGCTATTGACCCTATTGAAAATCTCTTATGGTGGATCCTGTAAATAGAACATGTTTATCAGTGGACGTCTTACAGCTGATATATGGCATATGAATTCACAAATATTATAATACACGTGAAGTATATATAAATCACTGATGTTTTCATTATCCAATTAGTTGCTTACTAAGAAATGTGTGTGTATGTTCTTTCTGCATTTCGCTGAAGTGTATATTTAATTTATTGAATCGTACTCCTTCTGTAATTAAAAATGTAAACGTCTTTTTTATATATATCATATAGTTCTGATGTTAATGCACTGCGCGTGGTACCGGCAGAGTAGAAATAATAAGCACATCTCTATGTCCCAGGCGTCGTAAGAGGCGATTAAGGTACCAGAACAGACAGATGGCGGTATATGCATCCAGGACAGTGTAGATCAAATGCATAAGATGACTTTCAGTGGCTTACATTATGATGATGATGATAACCACAAAGTTTATGCCATTCCTGATGCTTGTAGGCATTTGTTTTTAAGATATTATGTCTGCCAGTAGTCACCTCTGTGTCACCCCTTCTTAAAGGAATAAACCTTCGAACTCTACCCCTGTATTCAGACCGACATAGTGTCAATGTCATATAAACACTTCATACTTTAACACTTCGATGTACTGATCGTCTATATGGCACCGTTGTAGAAATTCAAGCACAACCGATGTCTTAACCGAATCGAAGGCTTTCTTACATTTACACTCCCGTATTATGTACAAATTACCGCAGCGTGAAGATTAGTATATGTTATTATCTTTTTTTTAGACGGCTAGCTTTCTACCTTCTACATGGCCAGCGAGCTTGTTACTTGACCCAGAGGGACTCTTGTTTTTCCGGAAAGACTAATGATACTTTCCGCCGACTTTATTGCAAAAATCTAGCAGATTCCTTAAAGAATAACTTAAAATAAAGATTTAGATCTAATCTAGTCCACAGGAACATGTTTTTGGGGCAAAATTCCTAGGCTATCGGCCCCGTCTTATTTTGATGTTATTGACTGATTATAAAATATATTTCTATCCGCTATATCAAAGCCAGTATACCCCAAAACTATTTGTACAGATCGGCGTATAAACAATTCAGACTTCCTCAACAGTTTGTAGGTTTCCCGGCGGCAAAATAGCCTATATTAAATATTTAAATTTACGATGCAGGGATCGCCAACTTCATCAAACTAGGTTTTGTCATAGGTGGTTTTAAGTACTTTTTTCTTTAGCCGATTACGAAGCTTGGTCCGGCTTATTTTCATAAAAATACGATTGTAAATTATGTCTATCTTTACTATATTCTGTTCAATGAGTGTACTTGTTAGGATAACCTCTTACATGAGACCTACCATATACAGAAATCGTCTGAATCAGTACCTCACTTTCACCCATTTCTATCACCAAACAGTAGTGTTCGCATTGCTGTGTTTCAGATTGAAGCATGAGTGAGGCAGTAGATACTATTTCTGGGTAATATGAAAAAATCTTTAAGTCACAAATTTTGCGATGCACCAGTGATATCCTTGAGATATTACAAGCGTATATAGGCTGCGGTGACGCTTGCTATCACGCGGACTGTATACTTTCTAGTCACCCTAGTCAAATAAAATAAAATCGAGGAAAATCCCGATTAGAAAAGTTGCGGGTAAGGAAACCGCCTGCAAAATACATGACATACATAAACATGCGACATACATACATATATGACAAGGATTTTTTAATTATATAGTTAGAAATTCACACCATATCTCATATATTGAACTGACTCCAAGATAATTTACTTAAAGCACTTGTATTACGGACTTTAGACAACAAATAAATCATAAATATAATACTTAAATTCATATATATCCAACTCCCAGACACAGAACAAACACAAATATCATCATATAAATGTCTGTCTTGGGTGCTAATTCTTTGTTGTTTTGTAGCTGTGTAGGTGTAATGGTAGTAGCTTCGCGTATGCATTCAAGCTACACTGTTTCGAACGGATATACCGCCATCTGTCGTATTCGGTTCGTGCGTCAAACCTAAATTTCCTCTAAATTTTAATTTATGACCGAATTGTTAATGGATAAAAGCGTAATGACAAAAAATAGTAGAAGTTTTAATATATTATTAATTACAGTTTTCGAAAACGTGAGTGTTACGAACATCGCCGGTAGCACAACGAATTGTATGACAAAAATTTTAGGAAGAGTGATGATTCGGTTTACAAATCATTATTAAGAACAATTTCGCGTAAAAAACTTTCAGGTAGCCGGTTTCGGTACCACAGTCGTCTCTTCCGACAACCCATTCAAAGAAGGTACCACTGATGCGGTTTACATCTGCTGTTTAATTTTTTTTTTCGGACGAACCTATTGCTGGACTACTCAGACGTCAATTCCAGCGCCACCGAAAAAGAGGGCGGGGCCTCTCATAGATGAGAGGTCCGATGCCCCTTTTGCATTCTGCGTGCCTCGCAGCCGCGACCGCGCGCTTAGCGTGGTCGCGCCCGCAAAGCTCGCGAGATCGGAGCGGGCTGTTTAATTGTCCACTCCTATCGTAAAGGTTGCCGGTGCCTGTTGCACTTTTTGTAGCTCTAATTTTTACCGAAGTTTATCACACCGCCGATGTTTAATGTACCTATCTAGGATTTTATTGGCCACTAAAATAGCAAATGACATTTGTAAAGTCCAGTGAACAGAAACTTTTTGAATATAAATACAAATGTTTTCTTGCGAAATCCATATTAATACTGCGGTGAGGTACCGGCAGATTGGAATAGTACCTCCCTTTGTGCCAGGTGTGGTAAGAGGTGACTTAGAAACCAGAACCGACAGATGACGGTATATCAGTGTAGCTCAAACGCACAGGGCGGGGATGGGCAACAGCAACCCCCACGCGGAGTTTCCTCTGCGATCGCCAACACGTTTGCCCGACGCGGCAATTAAGGCTCAGGTGAACTTCAAACGGCTGTAATGTGGCTGGTGGTTTGTCAATTTGACTGTTTGTAACCTCTCTATTATCATTCAAATAACTTGTAATAATATTTGCACATGTTCAAGTATTTTCTTTTTATAAATTAGGGGAGAAATTTTAGGAAATTTAAGGAAATTAATTTCCGGAAAGGGTAAAACGAGGGAGCACAGTTTGTAAATCTTTGATACGAGTATTTTTGAAGTTATTTAAACAAAGTACAGTATAATCGTGTTTCATTGAAAGTCATGAAGCATGTGAAAAATATATACTTTTTCAATCATCTCTTAAGGGAGTAAATGGATGCAAAGTAAAGTAATGAGAGTACTATAATTTAACGCGGATGAAACCGCGGGGTGCTGGCAGTAAAAAAATAATTGTTATGCATCCAACAGGAAGCTTTTGTTTGCCCGAATAGTTTTCGTCTATTTTCACATTGACCGATTATTGATCAATCCGTTCAATTAATCAAACAATACGCAACTGCGTAACTAACGGACTACAAATTGCCGAACGAAGTCGCAGGCAGTTAATATTCACCAATACACATTTAATACCCAGATGCAGAACAAATATAAATATTCATCGTATAATTTGTAATTGAACCCCTTAATAATTTATTAAATTAATCAAGATGGGATCAATGTCATAAATTATCAAGTAATTGTTTGGGTAATTGAACCCCTTAATAATTTATTAAATTAATCAAGGTGGGATCAATGTCATAAATTATCAAGGGGTTTTAAAAAATCTGCATGGGTATCTAGTACAAGATTTTTAAAATTATTTCCTCTGAAAAAAATAATCCATCCTGTTTTTTACCGCATTATATTTTATAAACATTATTTTAAAATAATGATGTAATGATTTTTGCCGTGACGAAAACGTGCCGTGACGTACAGAGGCACCGGGACCGACACATGGCGGGCAAAATTTCGCCTCACTTGGGAAGGCCCATGTCCAGCAACGGACTTCCGATGGCTTATATGACGATATAATAACACTTTTAATAAAAAAAAATAACGTTCCTTAATTAAAATATGTATTTACAATTGATACTTAAACTATCATGATAGGTTCACTTAACCGAATGTGATAGTTTGGCAAAAAATTAAAACAACACACCTACTTATTGTGGATAGTGAAATAAAAATAAAAAATAATAACAGAAATTACTAAACAACAATGACAATACAAACTACAAAATATCATAACTAATTAATAGTTTTTCAAAGGACCCTTGCAAATTTACTCCGACGCACGCCAGATTCGCTCGCGTTAAATTCGGGGTTACATTGATAACAAATATCTATTATCTATACCAGGGTGTTAAGGAAAGATTTACAAAAAAAATTAAGGCAGTAACTTGCGTTGGTACGAAAGTGTCTGTCTATAAAAAAGTATTATAAGTAATCAGTATGTATATAAATTGTGCAAATAAGTTTATTCGATTTTTGAATGAAAAAATCATTAAATAAAGTATTTATTATTATTACAAATCCTGTGACAAAAAAAAAATATAATTAGAAAAAGAACAAACACAAATGGACACCAGCGTCTGTCTGTAACCAATACGCTTTGGCACTTTGTGAGTGTGTATGTTTGTCAAAGATTACTGTAAGGATTTTGATGACTTTGAGAAACACATAGGCTAAGATTTATTCAAATTACAATGAGTGTTGCTTGCGCTCCTAACGCCTGCCAAGTTTTATCCGCAAATCTGCCTTTCATCGTGTTATATTTACTTTTATTATTTATTAATCCAAATACGGGTTTAACGCGGGAGAAGCCGCGGGGCGCTGCTAATAATACATAAAAGAAAATCCTGTACAATTTAATTACAACAAAATTACGCTAGAGTATATGAGCTATCTCTCATTATTCATCTAATAAATAATTACTAAGATCCATTTCAAAGAGGACTAATGGTGAACTTTTATGAATATCCATTGCAAACTTGTAATCCACTTTGACATAGTTCATTAGAAAAATTATGTTCATTCTATATTGAATTACGCAATTTCTGCTCTAAATCCCAACGTTTCCGTTGATGTAGAAAATTGCTTTTCATGTTATAATTGCTCAATAATAACAATAATATATACATACATACATACATTACGCCCGTGTTTTTACAGATTACCGGCAGATTATGGATCTCCACTTGATACGATCTTGGCATACCTCCCTCGTTTCCCTTACTCGCACAAGTCTTTTCATACACGCTCGTTTATTTTTTGTACCTGGCCCTTTAATACCTTTTCGACCTGGTCGTCCTATTCTAACTCTTACAATCACTTCCGTTCACTTTTATCCATCTTTTCTACATGTTCAAACTATCGCAACATTCTCTCTCCATTATTATCACAACATCACCTTTTACACCACATTGATTTTCCTACAATAATAATAATATAATATAGTTTTATTTTAGGTCCCCTATTACAAATACTTCAACTCAAGCTTCAGTCGGATAAAACAATACTAACTGATAAAACAATTCATTGCAATAGACCCGACATAACCCATGATAAAGAAAAAAGTGTTCATCTCATTGATATAGCTAAACCAAATTCTCACTATATCCAGAAAACCATTTCAGAATAATTAAATAAGTATTAAGATCTTGCAGTCGAAATAAAATCAGTACACATAGTACCGATAGTATAGTCATCGATAGGACTTATACTCAAATCATTATCCCAAAGCCTCCAAACGTTTGAATACCACCATAATTATGTACTCTATTTTCTTCAAAAATCCACTATACTAAACACCTGTTGCATCACAAGAAAATTCCTTTCCTCTTCGAGTGCTTCCGGTGTATTTTCCACTAATACATACATTTTTTGCTTCTATAGCTTGGCCAGGGCCAGCGTTAGATTCTGCGTTAGGAGATGATTAAAAAATCAAATAAAAAGAAATTCACGAAAATTCCTAATATCTGACTCCATGTTAAGTCGCTTAAAGCACTTGTGTAACGGACATCAGACTATAGAGGAATTAAAAATATTATACTTAAATACGTAAGTGCTGGAGGTTGCACTATGAAACTTCATGTGAGGGTAGCTGACTATTTTACCGTTTGCAGGTGGTCTAAGCTTCGGTTTTAACAAGTAAAAAAAATAAATTAACGGTACGAACCGGGGATGCTATATTGAATGGGCGTGGGCGCAGAACTCTCCACGTGTCGCAAAGCGATCTGCTTATAGACATTATATTTAAAAGATATTTGAGTAATTAGATTAGGGTTTTATTTTCTAAACAATTCTCACAGATTTATTAAGTCTACTAACGTTTGTACACACTAATACTTACAAAATTACACAATTAAATTTTTAAAATAATTTTTAAAGTGTGATAACCAATTAATATCGAAAATATAACATAAAGCAGTACACATTTAAAATACACAAAGTTGTACTTATTGATAAAAAGCAACACAGATATTAAAATAACATATTTCTATTAACAGCCTTAAAACGCGATTTATTTAACTTTTTTCATTTTCAAAACTGTTCTCGAACTGTTGCCGCAAGGTAACCGGAACGTCAAACACAAATTGTAAGAAGTTAAATAAATCGCGTTTAAAAGCCTTAAAAAGAGTAGTTGTATTACTTCTCATACATTGTGACCTGACCTGACCTCTTGACCTGATAAGTAGCTTCAAGTCCTTGTGTGACGGTTATCAGTCAACAGAGGAGTTGTGTAATATAATATTTCAATATTTTTATTTCATTTAAATGTAACGTTCTAGTCGGCATTGTAAGATTGCATTATACTACCTAGTATTAGTGAATTTTCATATTACAATTGAAACCCCTTTCTACCCTCTTATGGGGTGATTTTTGTAAGAATAAGTTTACACATATTCCATTAATTTCATTGAACAACCTGTATTTCATTGTATGTAATTAACTTCAACAACAAAAAAGTTATATACCAACTTTGCATCCCCGTTTCATCCCCTTAGGGGAAGAATTTTCAAAAATCCTTTTATAGTGCTCTCTTACGTTATAAAAGTAACCCTTATGCAAAATTACATGTTTCTCACCCTCATAGTTTACGGCATGCGTCGATATGTCAGTCAATCAGTAAGTCAGTCAGCTTCTCCTTTTACATATATAGATGATGCAAATGAACCCACGCTCAAATTAGGCCTTAAAAGAGGAAAAGCGTGATGTGGAAAAGGGGGGAGCTTAATATTTTATGTGTAACAAATCGAGGCCGCCAGTGAGTGCCGGCCCTTAGCCTTAGTCGAGGTAACGACGCGGGAGACGCGATCGTGTGAGTAGCTTTATCACTGATAAATGCCCAGGATTTTGCCAAGAAGATAGCGGGGCGCTTTTGAAAATCTCCTTTATATGCCTTTAATGTAAACCAGCGCGTCTTTTAAGTGGTTTTCCAAAATGTTTGCACAATAATGCTTTCATTAGACGTACTTTCATGACATGTAATTGTCAAATTGACAATGTCATTTATTAATATTTAGTTCACTTAATTATATCGTCTTAACAATATCACAACAGGTGTTGTAAGAGGTGACTGAGGTACAGGTATCGATGGATGGTAGGTCTACCTGAGAGAGTGTAGCTCAAATGCAACTGGGCGAGGGTGTAATCTCGACAAAATTCCCCCTTCCTTGGGGAGGCCGTGAGGTACCGGCAGAGTAGAATAGTACCTCTCACTGCACCATGTGTCTTAAGAGGGTCATATCCATTAGGAACAGTGCAGCTCAAATGCACAGGGCGGGGATGGGCAGCAGAATCTTCGTCGCGAAAGCTACGCTCTGCGATTGCCAATATGCTTGCCCAGCGCGGCAATTTATTGGCAAAAACCTTTTTTCTTGGAGAGGCCTATGTCCAGCAGTGGATTGTCAATGGCTGGTATGATAATGGGGAGGCCTATGTTTGTAATAGCACGTACTATGGAGCTGGGATGGAGTCCTACGTCGGAAACATTACATTTTCCTTTAAAAATTCTACCAGATTCAAACAAAATAACAAAGAGATTTAATATGTCAATTTTCTTTAATTTTTTTGATCCAATAGGTACGTTGAGTCCTTACATGATCATTCCATTAATGCTCTTGCAACGTTTATGGCAACAAAAATCCAATGGAACGAGTGTATCCCCACTGACATTCTAGAAGACCAATTTCCGTTATAATTTATACTTTCTGTTTAAATCGAAATTTTCAAGAGCAGTTCTTTGTGACTTGTCAAAAGTTATCGAATCACATATCTACATTTAGTTATGCTACCCAAAAAGCATATATACGATCAATTAATGCAAATAAAGAAGTAAGCCCACCACGTTGCCACGTTTCGAGATAACTCTAACTCGAGTATAAACTCGGTACTTGGATATAAACCAGATCAAGTATACGAGACAGAGCAGTGACCTTAGGAATCTAAAAGCGTTTGTAAGCAATCGTATTTGTGAAATCTTAGAGATAACTAAGACATCTCTGTAGCGCTATGTACCCACGAAATAAAAATATATTTATTTAAATTAAACATTTAGAACAATTAGATCAATCAGCTTCAGGTCAACCAGGTATATAAAATGAAATAAAATATGACAAATAATTTTCATCCGTTTTAACTTATTGCTTAATCATGGCTTTTGAAAAAAATCTGTTTTATTAAAAATTATTTATATGAAACATTTGGGATATTGAGATCAGTTAAATTATATAGGTACTTATATAAAATGAAGTAAAGTATTTTTAATACTCCTTATCCGAATCAACTTCATCGTTTTCAGCCAAAGCATCGCGTATGGTTTCATCATGCCTCAAGCTTTAATATTTTTCATAGTATCTGTTTGGTATTATATTTTCGTTGCATAGCTCCTGTAAATCATTGTATTTAGCTGCTGAAATTTCGAGCTCTTCAACGTATATAGGTATAGGTACTTTTTGGATAGAAGCACTGTTTGCTCTCGATCTGATGATCGAATCCGTATTAATTTTGTAATTATCATTATCTTCAAAAGAACTATATTTATTAATATTAATTGAACAATAGGATTATTTTTATGGAAATGCAACACTTGTAATGAATTAAAATTAATTTTAAATTCAGCTGGCATTAAAATTTGTGAAAAGAATTTTCAATCAATGAAGTCTATATACAGTTTTAAAAGTTATATCTAGCATTAGTAATTATAGTTGGCTACTCAAAAGGAACCCATACTGTTTTATTACGAACAATACTTTCAATAGTGCTGTAAATAGAATCAATTAGCACCATAGTGTGTTCAGAAAAAATATGTTACTTTTATTTGTGTAATTATTACTGCGGTTTTTAATAAAGGAATTAATTAACATTGATATCATTGCACGGTTTCTATTTCGCCCAGCACAGCTATCAGAATATAAATTAACAACAGTATGGGTACCTTTTTGGTCTAACATATTCAAATACTTAAAAATAACTGTAACTATTTTATTACAGCCTCTTTTTGCCTTGGCGTTCGCCGCACACGTAACAATATCCATCACTTGTCACTTTCATATATAATTTCATTATAGTATGCATAATTTTCTGAGTAATATAAGATCACACTTTTACCATGTGGAGTATTCAGGACTTTCTAAATCAAAGCTCACGCATAAAGAGTTAGGATCAGCTACGTCGCTATATTTTTTGGGATTCTAAAAAAAGTTGCTTTCTTTTTCTTTATCCGGAATGTGATTTTTATATATTTAGTGGTTTGCTCAAAAATAATTTTTTCTTTAGATGATACAATACATATTTGCATTTCTCATAAAAGTTACATTTCTCTTTTTTAGGCAAGTGGAATCTAATATTAGAATTTGTTTTTTTAAAAATTTTGCAAAATACCCTTTTTGAAAATACTGATGATTCTAGATTCTTTTCTGTCAAGTGGTTAAGATACTGTGTATACAAAAACGATATATTCCAAAATTCTTAAGGCAAATAAACTTTAGTGCTTTTATTGCAACAATAGTGGCATGGAACAGTAGCAAAATTTCAATGAATGATTTTAACAGTGTGACTTCTTCATCATCAAATTTATTAAGAGGATTAACAGATATTCTATCTTCTCGAGAGGTATTTGGAATTTTTTTGTCAGTTTGAATGGGGTATCTCAAAGACATTTGGGATATTATGTTTAGGGTCTTAAGCAGAAACTAATCGCAAGGAACGTAACATAAAAATGATTGTTGTCGCTTATATTAAGGCTAAAAAAATATTTAAGCACTTGCTATAACTTAAAACGGTTTTTTTTGGATGGGAACATTAACAGTGATGAGTCCATTACTGCAAAAAACGCATTTTAGATTAACGTGTCGCTTACGATAATTTTGCGATAAGGGCTCGATATATGCAATTTGGAAATTGCATATATTGAGCATTAATATGCTGGCCGCTACTAGTACTAGCCACTGTACGTGAGACTATCTGACCTACTGATAGAAGAAATTAAGCTACACCCACATATAATGAGTGCACTATTTGTAGGTATCTCCAAGGTAAAAACCGTATACACCAAAATAAGTAATCTTCCAAGGCAACGTTTATATGTTACGTACGGATAGTTTGGGACTATCTCCAGACGACTCCTATACGTTTTCCTTAGTTAGCATAAAATTTGTGGCCCACTTTTTGTTTTCATCTCATCAGATTAATTTGCTTTTGCTACAAACATGCATTCATATAGTGTGTGTCGGCGATTTATTCGAGAGAATCTTTTGTTATGACCTTAAAAAAATTTATTGCACGGAGAGGAAAGTCATTCGAAATATTTTGTGACAACAGTCGTAATTTTGTAGCTACTGTTAAAGAAGTTGGTCAATTTGTTAAAATATTACGCCACCCCTAACTAGATTTGAAAATCAACAAGGTTTTAACTTTAAGCTGCAACATTCGCTCCTCATTTTGTCGTGTCATTGGTCTGCTCAGATTGAGGGAATACTAAATAGCCGTCCACTATGACCTGAGCATTTTTTAATAGGAGGACCATTAACTGCTTTTCCATCACCAAATCTAGAAAATCCCAAGAAACACTTGCTGAAACTGTATGCTAGACTGGAACAAATCCGTCAGCACTTTTGGAGAAGATGGTCCAAGGGAATACATATCTGAACTCTAACAACTATCTGAATGGCGAACTTACACCTCCAAACTGAATGTTGGAGAACTAATCCTGCTTCAAGAAGTTGTCATCCCACCGCTGAGTTGGAGGCTTAGACGGGTCCCTCCACTTTTCACCGGCGCAGACGGAATTGCAAGAGATGCCCACGTTCACAAGAGGAATCTTGCGTAGTCCTCTCGTCTATTTAAGCCTCCTACCAAACAAAGATGACTTCGATAGATGAAATGCGACTATTTCAACGGGCCGGGAAAATTTTCCAACGTAACATTGAGATCGGCATTTTTACATCAGTATCTTATTGCAAACTTTACTGCTCGGCATTCCATGTACGGCTTCAACGGAATATTTTTTTATATGCGAGTAAAAGAAGCAAGAGAGGTATGCCAAGATTGTAATAAGTGGAGATCCATAGTCTCTGCCTACACCGATGGTATACAGTGATGTATGTATGTTTATATGGGTATCCCAATAGACATAATATACGAGTAGGTACATTAATAAAATTTGTATTGGTAAATTTTAATGAAGGATTAAGGTGCCAAAACCGACAGATGGCGGTATATCCATCCGAGACAGTGTAGCTCAAATGCATAGGGTGGGGATGGGCAGCAGCATCCCCGACGCGTAGGCTGCGCTCTACGCAACATGATTGCTCAGCACGGCAATTATGGGCAAAAATTTCTCCTTTCTTGGACGAATAGCTGTAATGATAATAATAATAAATGAAAGATGTGACAACTGTGAATTTAACATCAACATAAAAAAAAATATTTGACTACGCAAATTCTTACTATGCTACTTTTCGTTGCTGTTTCAGTTTATTAATTAAATAACCATCATGAAACCATCGACAACAGTCTGCAATTTGTCTCGCTCATCTACAACTAATGAGTATTTATTTATTTATTGAACTTCATAGCACTAAATTTTATTCTAACTCTTTTACAGTGACAAACTAGAGTGATGAGAAGGAGTTAAGAGCGAGAGAAAATTGGAGGAACGGAGATACATTTGTGAGAGGAAGATAGGAATTGGAATCTGTCCTTGAAGTAAGTTGGTGCGTAAGGATAAAAAAGTATTGAAAGTAATATGGTTATAACACGATTTTGCGACGTTCACATATAGGAAGCCAGCCAAGAAGAGAACAGTGATGGGAAATATGATCGTATTTACGCAAATCCAAAATGAAACTTAGACATTTGTTTAATAAACGATTCAATATATTAAGAATTTCTTGAGAGATATTAGTGCAGCACACGTCACCATAGTCAATTATGGGTAAAACCAAGGATTGAATAAGAAGGGTTTTGGTTTTGGTATGAAGAAAATGTATTCGACAGAGAGTACGAGGCGTTCTAGTAACCTTACTACTAATTTCTTTAAAATCTGTAAGGAAGAGTCGATTGTCCTAGGTTAATTAATTTAGGCCAAAATTCTTAACGCACGTGCTGAGGGCACTACCACGTTATTATAAATATTAACTGGTGCATTTTGCAAACTGGCTAATTGCCATTTACTGCCCAAGATAATGGCTGTGCCTTAGACGGGTTCACAGAGACACCAAACTTTTGCGACCAATTTGTGATATTAGTCAAATTAGCATTGATCCGGGCAATGGCATCAACCAGATTACTGTACTCTGCCTGAGTGTACAATTGCAGGTCATCAGCATAAAGATGGTTGGAGCACCCTATTAATTTCGTGACAAGGTATAAAAGAAGAATATAATAAAGATGAGGGAATATTCATTGTGCAACTAAGTCAAATATTGTTTTATAAGACCAGTTATTTTATCCAAAGCCTCTAATAACTCCTTCTCATTACATTCTCCCTCACTATGTAATTGTTTAATCATCCCTTTAGAATTGTTTAATTCTTCCAAGGTAAGATCGTTATAGTTTTTTGGTTATTTCTACTTAAGAATCTATCTTGCGCACTGCAGCCTGCAAGTGTACATTTTATGCATATAGTAATATAAGTAAATAAGAGTGAAATGTTCCAAGGGGGGGGGGTCCCACTCGATGTTACGATTATTATTTTTTACTAATCCTAAAAATATAACCACAACGAAGGAATGATACTGTAACATATTTAAATGTAATTAAGAGTATCGTACTCGTATTGTCAAAAAATATTTAATGATATAACATATTTATTGGGACTAAATAAACACAGCTGTATGTCGCTGTGACGACTACTTGCAATTTTTACCATTGTTTGCCACAAGCAAAAATAAATACTTAAACGTATTATTGCTAATTAATACAGACGGCTCAGCTATGTAATCACTGGG
>JACJUM010002477.1:12741661-12885302 GCA_020976665.1 Heortia vitessoides
CATACTATGGGGATTCTGTCATCCATGAAGTTGCAGCTGTCCGAACTAACCAGGACTGTCGATGTCATTAAGATGAGGCACAGAAGAAAATTTTTGTTATCTGGTTGTCTTAGTGTCATATGTTAACATTTTTGACTACCTCACATTAACAATTAAGTAGTTTGTTATTAATATAATATTGTCTGTTATTGTTTTACTATTCTGTCATAGTGGAACTGACAACCACCTGTCATTGACAAACTACTAACGTTTTAAGTGCTTAAATTGTTATTTCTTTTCCCTAATTTTTGTATTATTAGCTTTATTTTTATTTTTTGATAAGTGTAATTAGTTCAAATTTTTTGTGCGTCTGTATCAGTTCTCAGTTCTAACAGTCACCAAGCAGACTGTGCAATTCTAAGCTTATAGTATTCTATTGTTTGTTCTGTAATTTTTGCTTTATCAATTGTTATTGCTTTTATTATTTTTTTATTATTTAATATTTTTTTTAGTCTTAATCGTTATTATTTAAATAAACACATTATTTTATTTATTTTGTACATTTTCATATATAATCGATGTCAGATGATGTGTCACTTATTTCAACAAATGTTAGCAGTTCATCCGACATTTGATAACCCACTTGACTCCCACGTATTACTTTGTGATTGCCTTAAGTCGGTACTTTAAAGCTCTCTACACAGATTCAATGTTTGTCACATTAATGCTCAAAGCATTCCTCAACACTACACGAAACTTCTCACAAACTTTAGCTCTGATGTTGTCCACGCCTTACTTATCTCTGAAAGTTGGCTTAAGCCAGTTCTCCCTTCTACTTCTTATAGCCTTACTGGATAAGAAATGATCGCACTGGAAAAGGTGGAGGTGAGATAGCTATATACCTGCGCAATGATTTTAGCTATAAATTCATATGTATATCTCCATCTTATATATTTGTGGAAGCATCAGTTGGCAGTGCTAAGGTAGTTGTTAGGATCGTATACTGTCCACCTTCTATAGACTATTTCTCCACTCTTGAGTCTGTCCTTGAATCAATCTGTAGTGTAAAATATAATCATATAATCATGGGCGACTTTAATACAAATATGCTTAAATCTCTTTGCGCGATCGAATCAGGAATGAGAAGATTCGTAACAAACCAAAGTGACCGACATTGCCCGGTGAATTTGTAAGTTGAAGTGGCAGTGGGCAGGGCATTTGGTAAGCCGACGGCCAATTAAGTTGTAAGGTTTTGGAATGGAGACCACGTACCGGCAATTACTTGAGAAAGCCTATATCTAGCAGTTGACGTCTTGTGGCTGATATGATGACGATGATAAAAGTTCCAATAACACCTAATGGTGAGTATTATTGGAACCTATACAGTCGTTGGCGCTAACAAAACATTGACTTAATAGTAGAGACTAAAGGAATTCAATCCCTAGCAGTTTTTTTATTATTGGGGAAGTAAGGCCACAAACCTAAAATATTTAATATATCTCAATTATACAAATTAAATACATGCATGTTAGTAAAAAATTAAGACTGAAGAATGTTTATAAAAGACAACCCCTGAACTAATAATAAAGTGCAACTATCGGCACCTAGAGCTCTCTATGGAAAGAAGACTGTACTGTTTGGAGGAGCACAGCTGTTCAATGAGCTGCCTTACAACATAAAGGAGTATATAAATATGTTTCGGAATAGGCTGAAATTGTATGTGCAGTCGAGTACCGGCTAATTTGTATATTATTTGTTAAAACTATATATCTCATTGTAAATGAATGTAGATTCGTATGAGAATAAAGATCTTTTGAACACAACGTTTGAAAAGGTTCTATGTAAATTTTAACAAACATTAAGAGAATACATTTACAATGTATTATCAGAACTTATTAAACGAAGAGAAACTTTTTTCATATTTACTCGTGTAAATATGAATATTTACATGAGATAGACCTCACACATCGTTCGATCGTCAAAATTAGTCACTCACCTATCACCTCACTCTAACCTATTTCTACCGCTGAATAGTAGTGTTCACGTTACTGTGTTCCAGTTGAAAGGTGAAAGATTCAGTGAAATTACTGGATATATGTGACATTGTATCTTTAGTTCACAAGGTTGGTGACACATTAGTGATATCACGACACGAGCGTCTATAGGCTGCGGTCAAGCTTATCATCAAACAGACTGTATGCGTGATTGCTGACTTCATATCATAAAAACAAAACATTCGGTCGTTTTTAAAAGTGGTAACGTTACGTACTTTAATTGACAAACAAATTTAATTCAATATAGTGAATTGTCAACATATAAATACGATCGTACCTAAAAGTTGATTCTTACACGTTTAAGATGGATCAGTGCATTGATATATTAGCTAGTAATTGGAGATCAGAGGTTTAGACCCCTTTTTATGGGTTAGAATTAGGTGTGCTTTTTTCCATACATTTGGGAAAAGACCTTTTCCTAAAGTGGCGGCGTATGGCAAGTATGCATGACAAGTTAAAGTCACCCCCAATTACATAAATGCTTGTCAAAAATTAGTCAAAAACTTTGATAAAATGCTTGTAATATTCTTGATGCAATCTGAAAATCCACTCCACAAAAACTAAACAAAAATAAAATAAAAAACAGTACATTGTGCCGCTGGCGCGCTAATAACGATAATAATCGTATAGAAAGAAAATAGGAAAATATATTAATAATAATACATTCTTTATTTTTATCTTCGCTTAATGATAACATATATTTGTGTGTGTGTGTGTGTGTGTGTTAGTGTGTGAACATAAAGTAGATTAATTTATGACTATATATAAAAAACTTTTTAATTTCATATATGTCAGTGGTTAAAGATGTTAATGTACTGTCGATTTGCATGACCATCTATTACTCTTGCATATGTTTGGTTGAACATTGAGCATATTGTATAAATATTTTCCAAAGAATAAGAAGAATCTCCCCGAAGAGGTGTTTTTACAAGCAATTGGCAATAGTATGGGAGCAATACGGCGTGGCCTCTGAGGACCAATAAATAATTCTAACATTGTATGTTGTCTTAAAATAATATTAAGCAAAAGCAATCGTTGACCTGTGACCTGTGTTTGTGGTCAGGAATAAGATCGACTTAAAAATAATAGTAATTACATATTAGACTTAAGCTTAATAACATTTAGCACACGTAAGCGGTGTCCCTGAGCGCGTTCTAATTCAATCATATATGTCATGGCTTTTTCGCCGCAAACCCTTCCCTATGTGATTAAAGACTGGCACAAAGCAAATAAGGCCATTTTAAGAATTCCCTTGTCAGCTACGTGGCGTTGCTTCTTAAATACATATATAAGTTCACATACCAGTGTAGGTTAGTAGAACCATTAAAAGTATGTAAATAGAATTTTATATTGCTGTCAATAATTATGCCTTAATATTTTAATGAAGATCATTTTATAGGAGGAGGTTAGTAGATTAGTTTTTAACCTACTAGCAACCATAATTAAACCATTCTGGGCCCGCACTACGACATCTTTCCAAGTATTACCAGAGAAACAAAGCTGTATCATTTTCAAAAGTTGCTGTCTGCCCTTTTAGTGTTGTAGATTACAAAAGTCGTTAACAAATAAAGATTTGGGTCCAAAATGCTGCCCAGTGGAAATCCGCAATCGATAGCTGAATCCAAATTAATTTGACATACTGAGAATGACCCTTAAGATAACTAGAGAATAATGAAAGCTGATGGTCTCTTACACCCAGATTTCAAGGTTTTGCAAAATCAAAAGAGGAATTGAAACGATATCAAACGCTTACTGCAAATCAAGGAACGTTACCAGGCTTTTTTTTTACCTTGATACAACTCATTTGCAACAAAGGTAACAGCTTCGTGGAACGCGTCTAAAGATGACTTCTTAACGCAAAAACCAAACTGACATTGGGGCAATACATTATTGTTTATGATTTATTATGTTCAAGATAGTTCATAAGTCTTTCATTTAGTTATTGTTACTTTCGCTTAAATACATATATTCAACAACTAGACACAGATCAAACATAAATATCAGCCTCCAAATATTAGTCATTGGTAAGGATTGAATCCACTACTTTTAAATAATAAGCCAACTAAAATGACACAACTGTATAAGCATTAAGTACACCTCATACAAAGGTTTGAATTATGAGATACCCTGTTCAAATAACTTCAAATAACAGAGGAATTACAAATATAATACTCAAATATATATATTCAACAACCTCTCACCTATTTTCCATTCAGTACCGCACTCTCACCTATTTTTTCCGCCAAATAGCAATGTTCTGCGAACTTACTTACTGTGTTTCGGTTTGAAGGGTGAGAGAGGCTAAAATTACTGAGCATACTTCCCTAGAAAATGTGACATAATATAATACCAGGCCCCAATGGCCAAGTTGCATCGCACAGTCAGAGTAAATTTCATGCGTTGTTTCCTGAATTTCATCAATGTAACCTGAGAGCCTTATACATCAGTTTTTATTCATCACAGATAATTGTACTTTGAGTTTTGAGAAATGTTTTTCATAATTATCATATTATCATAGCAGCTGTAGTACATCCAATATTGGACATAAAATTTTCCTAGAAATAGGTAACCCATTATTACCACGCTGGATACTAAACTGTCAGCAAATAGGTATACAGAGGGTGGTTGCGGTTGTTTCGAGATTTACACAACTCCCAAGGGCTGTAGTAGTCAGCCGGGATGACCTCCGTCAATAATAGTTTAAAGTATTTCTAACAAGGTGACAATCTAATTATAGGTTGTCGGTACCATGGCATTTCAACTCATGACTTTAAAAAGAAGGAAGGAAGTGACTTTAAATCTGGTAGTACTTCTGAAATATCTAATTTTAGATTGATATTAGTATTGTACACTTTCAGTTATTTGAAAGGGAAACGATTACCGGAATGACTGGTTTAATTAGTGTACCACAGGGCTCTATCTTTGGATCATTCCTACTCCTCGTCTACATAAATGATTAACCATTTCTTATAAAAGATAATCATGATGTAGTATTGTTTGCGGATGATACATCAATATTATTTAAAATTAAAATACAACGAGGAAAATATGACAATATAAACAATGATATCTAAATTATAGGGTCAGAAATATTCGTATTGCATAGCTAACTTATTGAATAAAGTTATACATATGTTTGTTCTTCAACTTAACGTTTATGAAAGCTACATAAAAAACTTTCTTTTTTTCCTGTTTTATACAATTTATGTGTCACACATTCTGACATTAAATCGGTCAATACGATTGTCGTAATGTAATCAAAGCGACGACATAAAAAATAAATACAAAAAAGCCGTTAAAGGTGGTTTTTATTATTATTTTATTTTATTGTTTATTTGACCCGGCTAATTTCTGAAACAGATCAACCAATTTTAACGGGACTTTACTGAAACATGTACTAGAGAAAGCATAACTTTTAACATTTACATTTTGAAACCTATAAACGTTTGAGTTTGTCTTAAGATTATAAGAGAGATTTCAACTCCGCGCTCAACAGTCACAAGCACGTATTAAAAAGGAGGAGGGGTGAGAGTCAAAGTCGTCATCTGTCGGTATCGGGCGATAGGTAACAGGCTAACTGGCTTGCGATATAGGGGAAGAAATGACTAACTGCAACTACGTAAATTCCACACGATCTTAGATCAGCTGCCACGACCGAGAGTCCCATACTCTGTCGCTTGACCTCAAAGAATCCGGCAAACATTGTTGTTTTTTTTTTTTTGGGAAAATAGGCGTAACCGTTTTAGCCACTTAAATATCGATTCTATTCTATGGCTCCGCTTTGAAGGTTGTACCGGTTGCTGGTCCCCTCGTAACAAGTCAAGCTCCCGCTAGGAGTCAGAGTTGCCAGCCACAAAAAGGGGACGCCTGGTTGAAATGATCTCACCCAGGAGTGACGATAAAAAAAGAGGCTCCAGGCTCTGTTGGCCTGCCTTCTTTCAGTTTGGTTGTAAACGAAATTGAAGGTATTAATTCATGTTTTCTTATGGATTTTTGTATTTGTCACCGTATCCTCAAACTTTATCCTACGTTTCCGAATTTTGGCTAGAATAAAAAAAATCAAAACTAATTTGTTTTAAATTAAACGTAAGTACACTTTCAGATTTGCAATAGTAGTATGGATGGTGTTAGAATCTCTGTCCTGACAAATGTTTAACCCCTGAAAAATGAACGGAGAGACGCTCTGTCACAAATGAAAATATATGTGTGAAATGACCTCGTATCGCTCCACTCCATTAAAATGGCTTTTGGAGATAATCCGGACAAATGATTGGAGAGTTCAGATGAAATAATAGTTATTTTTTATTCGCTTCTACTGGTTGATAACTTTTTTTGTAAATTGAGTCCATTTTTAAGACGTATTTTTTCCCTCTATATCCATATATTATATTCTGAAAACGAATAAAAAAATAAGCAAATTTAATTGGCTTTTCGCCGTGAAATACTAGTATAGTCCCTTACCGTCTACCAGGTATGGTTGGACAGTAATACCAGAAATAGATGACGGTATATCCAGCCAAAAATCCTAACTCAATTGTTATGCCTTAGTGTGGAGATGGGCAACATAACTTACATAACTTCATTGAGTTACTGGATACCAAATACTTTCTAGAGTAGGTACAAAAGGTTGATGACGTGCTCAAAAACACCGCAATCATAGGAACTGTATCTGTATATATAAAAAGAAAAGCTGACTAACTGGCATATCACCGCAGGGCCTAAACTAAAAGGGTTAAAAACTTGAAATTTAGCACAGAGGTTTCCTTAATAACGTAGGGGAGCACTAAAAAAGGATTTTTGAAGAAAACTCACACCCTAAAGGGGTAAAACGGGGCTGCCAAATTAGTATGTAACATTGTTGTGTTGTAAAATTATTCTAATGAAATTCGGTATAAAGGTTTTATATTCAAAGTCATGCAACACATGTATATATTTTTTTTAGATCATCCCATAATGCGCCTATCTGAATTTAGAATATTTTCAGTTTGAGTTTGATAACTAAAATCTGAATGGCACACATAAAGCGTAGTAGTGAAAAACTCTATATTTCTACTAAGAAAAAATAATGGTCTCAGTTAATATTTTAGTATTCTGTTCACATCAACCGGAACTCTACACAGATCGAATTCACACTTGACCAGTTGGTTTTTACGTAAATTTAGAATTGAAACAAATAGTCGAATAGTTTCCAAAGTTCCATCCCGATTTAATGGCGCCAATTCGATTTTAAATTTGAAGCTGGAACGCGTGCCGGCGATTGCCAATTGTTTTCTGTAGTTTTTAAATTCGGAAATGGGATTAGCGATTTGACGCTCGCATTTTACTCTCGTGTTCTGCAAGTTTTTATTTGTTGTTATTACTTTTGATTTCCATTATTTTGTACGTCTATTTTATGTAATTGATAAATATAACAAAATGTTACTACATACTAGCAGCGTTCCGCGGTTTTACTCACGTTATTTCCCTCCTCATGACAATAAACTTGCTAATCTATGTCACTTGCTGATAATATAATTTTCTAATTTTCTTTCATGAAAGAGTTTTTTAAATAAGTTAAGCAATTTCTGAATTTATTTGTTACAAACGAACACAAATATAAAACCCTGTTTACGAAGTTCTATTTATTCGAAAATATAACTAGTTCGGAGCGTCCGAATACGCAGCAGTCAGCTGGCAAAGTCATAGCGTCAGTTTTTTTGGGATACGCATGCCATGATTTTCATTGACTGCCTCGAAAAAGGTAAATCGATCAACAGTGATTATTTTATTAACTTACTGATGCGCTGAAAGGAGGAAATCGCAAGAAAACAACCGCACATGCAGAAAAAAAATACGTTTTCACCAAGACAATGGACCCTGCCACAAGTCGATAAAAACAATGCCAAAATTGAACGAATTGGGGTTTGATCTGCTTCCCCAACCCCCATACTCGCAAGATTTAGCTTCCACTGACTACTGGCTCTTTGCTGATCTTAAAAAAATGCTCCATGAAAAAAGATCTGGCTCAAATGAGGAGGTCATTGCTAAAACTGAAGCTTATTTTGAAGCGAACGATATTTTTTTTAAAGACATGGTATTGAAAAACTGCAAAAGCGTTGGAACGATTGTATCACCCTAAAAAGAGATTATGTTGATTTATAAAAAAAATTTACAAATAAAAATGTTGTATTCCTTATTAGTCTCGGGACTTATTGATCCATGTGTTATGTTACTCGGTAAAAAAATAACTCTCTAATCGTGAATGAATTTTTAGAATCAGTCTTGTTATTTTTGAGTTAGATTGTAATAAATAAAAAAGCAATCATATCTTTCCTTTTTATAATATCAGTGTGGATAAGCAGGTCTGTGAAAATTTTATAGCACATAGCTTGCAAAACCTTGCGCACCTAAAGCTTGCGTTGACTGTATTACAATTTCAGATGCACGTGTAAGCTTGTCAAAATATAGAATTTGATTATTAAATCCTTAAGACAATTAGTGTTTTCTTCATTCAGGTATGTTCTGTGTTGTTCAAACAGTAGTAATTGTAATATTTATTTAAATGAGTTTATTGTATTTGACGGATTCAATGGTCACCTTATCTTATACCACATAGGTCGCCATGACCTCAATTTGTCATAGCAGAGGATCAAACCTGCGGCCCTTTGAATACAAGATACACTACCGGACGCGCCACACCCGTCCGTTATAACGAATCAAAGTAAAGTAAAATTAGACAGGCGTTGTACACATTTGTCAACAAATGATTGTAATTTATTGTAAGATAATAAATAATTTGTCAAAATGGATTCTACGCGTGCGGTAAATTGATGCCGACCTCAGTCATGCGGTCTATATGTCGGCATTTGGCTGAATATGTATTCCATTTAAATTTAACCTGAAAAACCATAATCAATTTTCAATTTTCCGGTTAATATAATGTTGTTTTTAAGGCTAGCCGATCGTGTATACATTGCACAATTAAAAATAGATTAAGTGAAAGAGAAACGTGGTTACGTCTGTTTCGCTTTGTAGATTATATAAATTAATTCGTCTGAACTTTTGCCGGTACATAACATTAAAAACTAAAGCCTATTCCAACATAAAGTTGGTTATGATTGCTCGAACATTTTTAAAGTCTGGCCAGAGGCTATGGATCACCACTTGTTATAATCTTGGCATATCTCTCTCGTTCCCTTTACTCGCATTAGTCATTTAAGACACGCTCGTTTATTCTTGGTAGTTATGACCTGGCCCTTCTTTAATACTTCTTCCACCTGGATAAGATATATTCACCTAGGTAGTGCTATACCAGCTCTCTCATTGACTTCTTCTTCTTCCTCGTCATTTCTTCATCCAGCCTTTTGACATATCCAAACCATCTCAACATTTCTTTCTCTATTATTGTCACAACATCATCTCTACACCACATCGATCTGTTATCACACTATTCATGATAAATAAATATATACACTGATAAATTATATTATTAATATCTGTATGAGGTAGACCTTATATAAAGGTCCTCATCTATTTCTACCGCTAAAAATCAGTGTTTGTATTGGTGTATTCTGGTTTGAAGGGTGAGAGAAGCAATAAATTTACTGGGTAATGGGACATAATATCTTCAAGGCTCAAGGTTGGCAATGCGTTAGTGATATCCTTGTGATATTACGAACGTCTATGAGCTGCAGCGACGCTTACTATCACGCGGACTGTATGCTTGTTTGTTAACCTGGTAAAAGAAAAAAGAAATTGGGATTTTTTTTTTTTAATTATTGCGTTTAAATTGAGCTTATTTATTTCAAGCGATCAAACACACAAATCATTCTAATATTGGCCTATTTAGTTAGGGATCCCTAATTATTATTTTTAATTACAATATAACTCGCGTTACTTGGTAGAGATTTAGAAGTAGGTTTCTAAAGGTAAACATTTCTTTGAAATCTTTATAAGGATTAATGTTAATAAACCAATATTTTTTTTTAACACAGACTTTATACAAAACAAAATACATGTACACATATAAAGAAATAATAATAATACCGGAACGGTGAAACTTATATAGGCAGCATCCTCGTCACGATACACGCTTGCCCAGCGCGGCAATTATGGGCAAAACACCTCCTTTATTGGAGAGGCTTATGTCCAGCAGTGGACTTCCAATGGCTGGTATGATGAAAACGTGCACATTGATATAACACATAAAAGTTAATGATCAGTAAAAGCATAACTCAACACAACCTTATCAGTTGAGATAACCGGCCATTTTCAAAAGGCCCTAAAATGTCCTAACGCGCCTTAAAGCCCTGAACGCCTCAAGGAAGTGCCGTAAACCGACTTGGTAATAGCTCCACTATCGAACATTGTTCGGTGACAATCGATTTATGAAATACTAATAATGCGGATCATTTGGAAGGATGAACTGCTAAATTGCCTTATATGGCTAGGGTGACCGTGTTTTTTATTGTATACGTAAAGACAATTATTTTATATATATATATATAATTTTTCTCTTTCTAACTCTTTATATATAACTGCTATTCCTCGTATTTCCTACAAACACGCGTCCGCGTGATAACAAACGTATCATATAAACGTTTGTTTTAGGTGGGCATCAAACCCACGGCCCTTGGCGTATAAGATAGGATCATTATCAGCTGCGCCATTTTAACCGCTTAACATTATGTGGAACGAATACCTGTTTGCCCATGTGATAGCAAAAAAAGTTTCATATTTTCCGTGTGCAATTTAGTTTATCGAAATGCACACACAATACTTAATAATATTTAGATGTCTATGAAGAGGACTCTGCGGTGATATGGTGGTGGTGAAATGTCAAAACTCATCATGATCACAGCAGCAATATAACTACCACTGCTGCCCAAGAAGGGTGCCATGCCCATTACCACGCTGGGCAGGCGTGGTAACAATCGCAAAACGCGGCAGGCGTGCTGCTGCTCGTCCCTGCCCCGTGCATTTGACCTTCACTATATCGGATGGATGTATTGCTATCTAACGGTCTGGTACCTAAGTCGCCGCCATCCACATCTGGTACAAAGGGAGGTAATATTATACTCTGCTGGTACCCCAAGACGATTTAGACATATTATTAATAAAGAAATTCATACGACATATATATTGACCTGTCTCCATGTAAAGTAGATGAAAACACTTGTATTACGGATATCAGACAGAGTAATTACCAATATAATAATTAAATACATATATATATATATATATATATATATATAACACAAATCCATACACAAACAAAAAAAAAAAATATCGTGTAAATATTTTTTTTATTATTTTTTTATTATATAGAATCCCTACCATCTGCGACATCTGACCCGTTAATATTATTAATAAACTAATTAAGAATTTATATATTATTAATCCTTAATAAATGAAAAAATCATGGAACACCAAACGAATAAAAACGATTCGTTCCTATGGCGAGCCCATAAAAATAGCCTTTTCATATTTTATTGGAAAAGTTATAAAAGTATCACTCGGTTTAGGGTGAAGGATTTTGGCAATATTCTTCCTGCCATTCTCTTTATAAAATAGTTTTATGATAAACTAGCTTTTCACCCGCACCTCTTCCTGACATCAGAGCAATCACAAATATATATATTTATAAAAGTATCACTCGGTTTAGAGTGAAGGATTTTGGTAATATTCTTCCTGCTATTCTCTTTGTAAAATAGTTTTATTATAAACTAGCTTTTCACCCGCACCTCTTCCTGACATCAGAGCAATCACAAATATATATATATATTTATAAAAGTATCACTCGGTGTAGGGTGAAGGATTTTGGCAATATTCATCCTGCTATTCTCTTTGTAAAATAGTTTTATTATAAACTAGCTTTTCACCCGAACCTCTTCCTGACATCAAAACAATCACAAATCTATATATTTAACTCCCAAACACAGAAAAAACATAAATATTTGTCCTAAGTGGGGATCGAACAAACGGCATTTGGTGCACAATTTTTGCTAATTCACTATGTGTAGTGCAAATAAGATCTGCGTGAAATACTCAAACGAAGAGCCACGTACCGGAGAGCAGAGTATAACTCACCCACACCTAGTGAAGATGCAAGTCACTCACGACTATTGGAATTGCCTTTAAGGAGAACTTATTTACTTCATCTCCTTCTGCTACTAATTTATTCTTAGTGGCTTGCACAATGGCTCGCAATGTACCTGCTATAAACTTAGTAGGCAATGACTTATTTTAATTTGTTGTAAGTAAAATTGAAATAACCAAATATATTTCCATAGATTTATTTTTGTTGTTTTGGCGATTTGAAAATGCCTATATATTAAAAAAGGCAGATTTGACTTTGGTTTAAAGCTTGCTATTATTTTAAAGATTATATCAACGATAATAAATAATGAATAATAATAAATAGTTGCCGTGAGGTATTAGCAGAATAGTATAGTACCTCCCACTGCACTAGGTGTCGTAAGAGGCGACTAAGGTACCAGAACCGATAGATGGTAGTATATCTATTCGAAACAGGACAGGGATGGGTAGCAGCTTCTCTGCCGCGAAAGCTGCATTCTATGATTGCTAACCTACTTGCAAAGCGCGGCAATCATGAGCATAAAAACCTTCTTTCTTGGAGAGGCTTATGTCCAGCAGTGGACTTCCAATGGCCGGTATGATGAATAATAAATAATGTGCCGTGGGGTACCGTCGGATTAGCAGAGAGTAGAGTAGTACCTCTTCCGTTACCAGCTATAGTAAGAGGCGACTAAAGCACCGGAACCGATAGATGGCAGGATATCCATCCGCCCACCTAGCTTAAATGCTACAGGATGTAGCTTTAAGGAAATGGTATGTTAGCAACCCGGCAGAAGTTTAACGTTTTACTTACAGGTAGGTTCCTTTCTGGTGAGTCGGAAAATTAACCTGCAGCATTCATAGTTTTTAAGACCTGTCTGTTGCTGGCAGACTAGTTTAGGCCTATTAAATGGTAGGTTGGGTTAGGTACATACGTAAGTATTTTATTGATGTATAGACTTACATACATCACGCCTGTGTCCAATCGCGGTAGGCAGAAACTTTAGATCTTCACTTGCTACGAACTCGGCTTCCCTTGCATTTGTCCATTCTAACACGCTCGTTTATTCTTGGTTCTACTGACTTCTATACCAACGCTCCCATTCACTTCCACTCTATATTTTTGTGCAAGCATTTTGCTTTCATCTCTCTTTTTTACGTGTCCAATCCATCTCATTATTCCTATTTCTATTCTTGTCACAACATCATCTTTTACTTAGATCTTACTTAGCATTTAATTAGACCTATACTTAACTAACCTAACCTGTTAGGGTGTTTGGTGAATTATTTATTCCTTGAGTCATCAGTGTCATCTCCATTATATCCCTGAAAGGTTTTTTTAGTTTTCAGAAATACCAATGTTTTGTTTTTTTTATTAACAATTTTTAAGTGCTTGTTGGCCCACTTAAAATATACTTCTTGAAGCTTGGCTCGGATTCACCCGTTTTTTTTTAATCTATTTTCATTTCATTCATTTCAGCTCACAGTACGTTGATGCTGGAATACTTTCATATTATTGGTTGCGGATCTGAATGCAAAGCATTGCCTGAACAAAATCCCGTGGGACCCCGCTCGATCCGCCACCGCCGTCCAATTTTAATGTAACATATTCCCGGATTGGGACTCATGTCCTCTTGTTATGAATGCTGAATAATTTTCACTAGATTTGCCTGCAACTTTGTCTATGAATTGGTTGCACAATAAAAATTTTTATGACAACAAAATTGGGTGACAAAGTTCGGCGTTTTTTTTTCAAATCGGATGCGCCCATCATCAAAATGAGATACATCCCTAAATAGGTTGCCGTGAGGTACGGGCAGAGTAGAATAGTACCTCCCCTGTACTAGGACTTCGGGTACCAATATCAACAGACAGTAGTACATCCATCCAAAACAGTGTAACACAAATGCATAGGGTTGAGAATGGGCAGCAGCATTCCCTTCGCGGAAGTTAGGCTCTGTAATTGCCACACCGCTTTCCTGGCGCTGCAATTATGAGCAAAATTCGGCCTTTCCTGGTGATGCTTACATCCAGCAGTAGACTTTTAATGTCTTATATGATGAGATAGCTAAAGGAGGAAAAAACTCATTACGGTACACGAGATCAGTGATGTTCGCGCGCGGCGGCGGCGTGATATCCCTTTTCCTTTAAATGCATGCATTGATTGTGACAGCCAGAGTCTTTTTGTTATTTTAAACTTATTCAATATGCTATTTATTTATCTATCTATAAATTGATCGTGATAGAAGACTCAGGCAGTTGTAACGCAGTTTAATACTAGCACAGCTACCAACGATCACTCTTACTTGATTGTAATTTATATTCATATGTAATGATTGTCAGGATTATTAAATAAATAATATTATCATTATTTTAAAGCAGTTTTTTTTGTCTATCGAAATTTGTAATATGTATAACTCTTGACTAGATTAAACCATTGCGTTCGTTTGTTTTAATGTTCATTCATATATAAATGTATTCATGTATAGTATACAGGATCAACAAAAATGTTGAAACGTCGAGCTAAAAATGTTAAAAGTTTAATAAGCAGTGATTTAAGGCCGTTAAAAATGTAGTTCTATTATATGCAATGAACGCGTAAATGTTGGAAAATATTAGATTTCATTTCTTTATTCTATAAAACTGTGACGCTTAGTGGTTTATAACAAAATACTTTTATCAATGTGGAACCTAATTAGCAAACTCATCAGAAAACAACGGACTATGTTGAAGTTTGGAGAGAGAAGTCTCTTTGCATGATTGAATTAGGAATGAGGAGTTCCGTAGAGGAAACCAACTTACCTACATAGCTTACCGGATTAGTGACATGAAATTTAAATCGGATGGTATATATGTAACATCCAAATTAATAAGCTCGGATATTTTTAAACTAATGAATTACCCAGAATTTATCACAATGCCAAACATACTATTTGACAAAATCATATGTGTAGGGTCAACTTGAATGAAATGGTGGTTATGTTAGGTTTAAACTATGACTACAACGAACCGCTATATACATTAGCAATTATAGACTGTGCTCTGCTGCTGGGCAGCAGCTGTCCGTCGCGAAAACCACATCATCCTCGCCATATGCATTTATAATAATATATACGAGTACATGCTATTATAACTCGAAGTTATTTAGATTCCCGAGCAGTAATGTTCATTATATATAATTCCAATAACAAAAAACAAGTACGATTCAAGATCCCAGTAAACAGTTTCTGTCCAATTGCGAAAAGTCTTATAAAATCTCTTATTCCGGCACAAGCCACCCGCGGCTTGTGCTTTAACCCGAAAGCCTAAGCAATTACGAGGCCTCAATTAGAAAGGTAGCTTTAAAATATTAAAGGCCCATTAATATAGTATATGCGGTTTTAGACCTCGGGAAGGTCGTGAGAATTTTAGAGTAATAAATATGTAAATATGAATTCAACACTGACCGAATTGCGTCGAAACCGTGTAATCTGGTCTAAGTAAACCTCCCCTGTTTACCTGCGGAGTCCTCTTGGAAGGGTTGACCTCTTGCAAATATCTATATTAGCATCTCATTTTTGCCTATCTAGCTTCATTGGGTTTTATAGGGAAAATACTATCTACTACTCATATCAGTCACGATGTGTTTTTAAATTTAATTAGATTAGAAAAACTAGCAAATAGACCGCGTGATAGTAAGCAGCTTATACTACGAGCATCTAGCTCGTAATATCACTAGGATATCACTAGCGCGTTGCCAAGCTTTATTATTGAATAAAACTGTAATAAAAAAAGCGGAGCCGCGAGGCACCGTAAGAGGCGGCTGAGGTACCAGAACCGACAGATAGCGGTATATCTATCCAAAATAGTGCACCTCAAATGCACAGGGCGGGGATGGGCAGCAACATCCTCATCGCAAAAGCTGCGCTCTACGATTGCGAATACGCTTGCCCAGCGCGGCAATTATAGGCAAAATTCCCTCTTTCTTGGGGAGGCCTATTTCCAGCAGTGGACTGTCAATGGCTGATGTGACGAAAGAAAAAAAAGAATTACCATCCATATTTGCAATGAACCATTTCAAATGTTACCATTGGTTTTTTTGATAATTATAAGTAGTTTTACTTTCACAATTTTGTAAATTAATAAGCAAATAAATGTTTTTGTCAGTATTATCATAAATTTTGATAACATTTATGGGTTTTAATGCTAAAGTTCACTAGTAGTGTATGCTCGCTAGTAGTGCATATGCTCGTGAAGTAAAAGTTAACAAAGATTTTTGTTTATTTTTTCTTTAATAAAGTAAAAGCAGATAAATGTTTAGTTTTGAGTGTGACCCCGTCTAGCTGAAATCACAGCTTGAATTCGTCTGGGTATGCTAGCGAGGTTATTCCGGAAACTTGCTTGCGGAATACGTTCCCACTCCGCGGTAATCACATTCTTCAGCTCTCTAATGGTCTGCGGAGCCAGTTGTACTGATCTCACGCGTCGTTTCAGAACGTCCCAGGCATGCTCTATAGGATTGAGGTCGGGACTTCGAGCTGGCCAATCCAAACGATGAATGCCGGCCTCTTTCACATACGCTTCCACATCGCCAAACCGGTGGTCGCGAGCGTTATCGTCCATAAAAATTGAGTCTTCGCCTAAAGTGGCCAATGCGAGTTGTGCATGAGGGATTAGAACTTCAGTTATATATCGATGTCTAGTCAGTGAGCCGTTTTCAATGAAGACTAACTATGTATGATCCATTGAATTTATTCCTGCCCAAAACATAACAGAGTCCCTCCCCATAAGGTGTGATTTCTTCAAAACAAGCCTCTGCAAAGCGTTCTCCTCTTCTTCGTAGCTCTCGCCGACGTCGATCTTCACTGAACAAGATATATACTGGCTTCATCAGAGAACAATACCCTATTCCTGACTTCTTGTGTCCATGACTCACAATTTCGAGAAAACCTAAGCCTGGCAACTCTGTGCTCAAGGACTTAGGGCCGCGGGCCGGGCGATGACTGCGTATATTGGCCGCGAATCCTCCTCCTGACCATCCATAGACTAATATGCACACTCACAAGAAAACGATCATCCCGTAGTTAGGTACATGGTTTTCTTTCAGAACCAGGCCTTCTCTCGACGGAACCGGTGTATTGATACCGCTGCCAGGTTCTTTGAATCGTTGAGTGACTCTCACTTAGCCTTTGAGCCACGAAGCATTGCCTGCAACCCTCTTCGAGCAGCACAATAATTTTGGTAGCTTTTACCACTTTCTCTTACATTATTGGGACAGCTAAACAGCAATAAATAAAGCTTTGACAATGAAGAATATGAAATAAGTTCATAAAAATTGATTAAAAGTTATGACAACCGATATTATCTTTTGGAACTTTGCACCAAAAATGTAGGAGGATAAAAAGTAGTTTTCAGTAAAAACGAGCATCAAACAAAAATTTGAATTTAGAACGAAATGTACCATGGTATTTTTAAAACCGGCCAGTAACATGTACAAATGATTGAAATTATTTTGGTACCGTATTTTTTAAAGAAGAATTAAAATCAAAACGCCCGTTTTTTGCAAATGAGTGTATATAAAATCTTCCAAGAAACATCCAATCAATTTTCTTTTCCGTTTGAAATAGTCATTATATCGCGAGGCTATTTACCCGTTGAATGGTTTTATTTTATACGGAAATTCCGTTCCTATTTAAGAATTAGGCAATCTGGAAATCCTGAACAGTGTTCAGATAAATATTAATCGCCCATTAACGCAGTTTACGTGGCTCATTAACGCAGTCTGCGTGGCCGATTAATGCAGTATGCGCGGCCGAGAACAACTACGCGTTGCGTGTTATCTTGTTGTGAATGCGTTCTCGGACAATTTTATGACATGATATGTTAAGAAATCTTTGATTTATCTCATATTTTAATAGGTATCTAGTAAACTCACTTTAATTTTGAAATTGGTGTTAAAGCAATGTAATGTACACGATTACTTTTTTTTGTATTTAATCCAAAATAATGGATACATGCCGGAAAAGAACAGGGAATGTCACAAGTATATTATTAAGTATAGACTAGGAGTTTTCCGTCTTTCGCGTTCCACGGGAGTTTTCCTGGAATCAAAATACTTTATGTTCCTTTGGACTTGAGATGTACTCGTACAAGTGTCAAGTTACTCAGATATCTATAGGTATCCATGACTACAACATTGAACAATCACTACATACATATGATAAAACAACCGCTGTCTGTCTATGCTTAGTATAGTAAATGTACGCAAATGATAAAAAATTGATGCTTTTTTCAGATGAGTTTTTTAGAACATAATATGCCCAATAAGGTGCCCAAAAAAAAACTATTACACGCGGAAGAAGTTGCGAGGACAGCTAGTAATATATAAATACATATAAATTAAGCTATATTTGTACAGCCACAATCAAACTACTAAAGTATTCATGTTCAGTTCCCTGAACTGAACTGATTCCCTGTTACGATAGGACGAGGTGGCTTCGGAATTGACCCGGTTCCCGCGGGATTGGTGATTGAGTCGGGGAAACTCCCGGCACGCAGATGGCAAAATGAGATTTTTTTTGTGACAACAGAACTGAGGCAAGCTCACGTTGATTTTGATCGTTTTTATACAAGAATATGTTTGTTTGTTATGATTTAAATTAAAAAATTACCTGACCGATTTCGAAAATCACACTTGTTCACAGTTATTAGCAATTTACATGTATACAGAGTGACATAATTTTGTAGTTTTTTTTTTTAATATATTTAAAATATATTTTTCTTAGTTTAAATTTTCCCGCGCAGTCGCGCGTCTAATGTCATTCAATTTTATCTGTGGTAAAATAATTATAACCTAAAAACGTCACATTGTCATAATCTGAAAAAATTACTTGTTTAAATAAAATACCACTAAAATAGTTGTGATTTGGAACTGACATTGTAAATAATAACATTAAATGTCGTTTCTTTTCTTACAGGTATGTAAGGTATTATTAATACATGTTTCATTGTTTGTTAGGTAGCGTACATTTAAATTAATGAAATAAATCTTTTTTTACAGACAAACTTGACTGTGTCGTCCAAATTACACATTGGATAATATAATCTTATATATATTATATTAAAAAGCAGAATTTTCATTTTGAAATAATACAAATTATAGTTTAAAACCTAACAATTTTATTTTAAATAAGAACGTTACACTTTCAGAAAATAAAGCAAGCTGTAATAAAACTATTTTAACGGCTTTAAAACGTGGTTTGCGAGAATGCCGCGAGGTTCCTGAAATGTAAAATTGGTTGCGTGTTGTACAATGTCTGCGTGCTGTCAACGAGAGCTTCTTTATTTTATCTTCACATAGTATGTGACTTACTGCAGTTGGTACAGGACCTAAGCATATCTTTACCAAATAGAAGAGGTATTAAAGAAGGGCCAGGTCAGAAGTACCAAGAACAAACGAGCGTGTATGAAAGGACTAATGCAAGTAAAGGAAGCGAGAGGTATGTCAAAATAGTAGCAAGAAAAGATTCATAGTCTCAGCGTACAAATGCATGATAGATAGATGAAGCTAATATAGCTCCTTGAAATCGACGAAATGATAACAATAAAATATTTTCTGTAATAAAACAAGGTTCTATACTCGTAATATCGAAAAAGGATGATCCTACGGGAACATAAAATCACCTAACATAGCTCATTGAGGCGAACCTTCAGGCACCAAATGGGTCTTAAAACCAAGTTTATAGCAGGTCCAATACAAGAGGCTTTATAAAGTAACCCTTATAAACAGACGGTAAGAAATATCATATCACTAGTTTAATTTAGTCTACATTGCTTAATTTCATTTATATTATAATATATATATATAGATCCTCTTTGGTACAAACTTTTCTAAGAATGCCACCATTATGTAATTACTATATTCATCTCTTTCACGCAACGGACAGTTCTCTTTTTCCATTTCACACGCACGCAGAGCACGTTTTTAAAACATATTCCCGCGTACAACAACCATTATATTGACATCGCTGCCATATTGTAAACGGTTTATTTATCCATTTTATATGATACTATTTTTTTTTAATATAATGATCTATTTATGTAATTAAACTGTTTATTATCATTATTAGTAGCCGGTCCAACAGTGTGACAATCCTGACAAACCATTATGTTAAAACCAGCTGTAAAAATAATAACATGGAATTAAATTACCAGACAGTCTAGTTGTTAGCCGTGAGATACTACTGGCAGAGAACAATAGTGCCTCCACCTGTACCAGGTGGCGTAAGGTGACTAAGGTAACATAACTGATAAATGGCGGTATATAAATTCGGAACGGTGTACCATCCTCTACGCAAATGCTGCGCTCTGCGATTGCCAACACGCTTACCCGCGCGGCAATTACGGACAAAAATTCCCTCTAACTTGGGGAGGCCTATGTCCAGTGGACTTTTGATGGCTGTATGCATATATGTAAATTATTTATGAAGTAGTTTACCATGTTGAAAAAAAAGACGAGCAAAAATGAAATCGTTCCTCTTCATAAATAGTTGACACCAGCGACAGGTGCTGGCTTTGCAGTCATATAACATTGATATAAATAATATTTTAGTTCCTTAACTTAAAAACACTTTGAATTATATCTAGCTACTTTAAAATAAAGATGGCGATTGTGATCCTATATTGTATTACAAACGTTTACATGATGGATATTTGGGTTTATTCTATATCTGGTTGTTAAATGTGTATTTGATTATGATATTTATAATTCCTTTATTCTCTGATATCCGTAATGCAAGTAGCCTACAAGCGAAATATCTTAGAGTTATATCATTGTATGAGATGTTGCATGAAATTGTTTATTATTATTATATCACATATCGTTAGAGGCGACTGAGACACCGGAACCGGCAGATGGTGGTATATCCACACGAAACAGTGTAACTCAAATACGTAGGACGAGTGTGGGCAGTAGCATTCGCGTCACGAAACTATGTTTTGTGATTGCCACGCAAAATTCCCCTTTCTTGGGGTGTGGATTATATCCAACAGTGGAAGTATTACGGCTTCCATAATAAATTCCCCCAACATCTCATGCATTAACCTGGTTCCTTGATAAATCGCTTAAAGCATTTGTGTTACGGACATCAGAAATCAGAGGCATCACAAATATACTACTTAAATACATATTTTGAAAACCCAGACTCAAAACAAACATAAATATCATCATATACATATTATTTGTCCTTCGTGGGGATCGAACCCACGACCTTTGGCGCACATGACAGGACCACTACCATCTGCACCATCGGGCCATTGATAATGATGATTGCGCTGTATTTTATCCCTGTATTTTGGCGGGAACGGGAACT
The DNA here is from genome assembly GCA_020976665.1 of Heortia vitessoides. NCBI lineage: Eukaryota > Metazoa > Arthropoda > Insecta > Lepidoptera > Crambidae > Heortia > Heortia vitessoides. Next base: position 12,763,101 of record JACJUM010002477.1, read on the forward strand.
AGATCGTTGAAACGTTATTATGTGTTTTAAAAATAAAACAATATAATACAAGATTCAACGTTTATTTTAATCACATCCTTAACTTACTTTAAAAGTAACATACATAATTTATATTTGTCTATATTACATAAAATCTGATAAGATTATATCATTAAGGCGATTGTGAAATTTTATATACATAAAACATAATAAATAGTTTCAAGATATGATTTATATTTAAAATTTAAACGAGGAAACATTCAACAAGTTAATACACATTAATATTTTGTTTCAATTTTAATTTATATATTTATAATATACTCTCAAATTATTGAAAAATAAATTATCCAATTATCATATAATGTAATTCATACCAAAATACAGTGCAGAGCGTTTATGTAAAATCTCGTAACACCAATTCAAATTTGACTCGAATGATCTTATATAATATGTCAAAATTTTGTTTACTACATCGTTTAAAAAGGCGGTGTCATCGTCTATGGAGAATACGAGAATTTGACAAAACAGCCTTCGAGTGGTACTTTAGAAACTGGCCCTAAAAACGACCTTTTTATTCAAACGACACTTACCACCCAATAAGGCCATCAGGGTCATTGGTCATTTGAGACATTCACTGTGATTGGCTGATATTGTTAAGTTGACATTGTTACATTGTTTATAATAGGCCTATTGAAACAAAAAAAATGTCTTTGAGTTGAAGTTTTATAAAAGATAAAATAAATTGACTAGTCACTGATACAATTATTAAATACAAACATGATATGTGCAATACAGACGTTGTAATTTGGCATAGTTAATTCGTTAAATTCAACGATCGATTCGAATTAAAAGTTATAACAGTTTTTACAATCGGTCAAAATTTCACTTTGAATTCAAGTCATTAAGTCTAAAATTAGTTGCGAAATTTAATTAGTACATACTTTATAGTTTGCTCGAAAATGTCTATGTATTTGACATCATTTGAAAAAAATATACAGATTACTAAAGAATTAAAATCCGATTTTCACAGTTCTAGTCAAAAAAAAACAAAATGCCTTACTGACATAATCTATGATTAAATAATTTGATATGGAAGAATTTTCCTATTATATATAACCTTAAATTTTATACTGTTGGCATTCTTTGGAATTTACAAATTCATTTAATAGTCTTTGAATATTTATTTACAAAAATCGTTGTTCCCGGTCCTTCTGTTATCTCTGTGGCATCTGAAAGAAAAAGATGTAAGTGAAATTTAAAGAAAGGATTTGACTGAGTTATTATTAAACTTCTATGTGATTTTTTTTCTTTTTCAATAACATTGAACTGATAAGCAAAAATGTAATAAAATACAACACTTTTTTATGAGGTAAACCTCAAAGAAAGGTCGTCTGCGTTGGTACCGCACTCTCATCTACTTCTGTCAACAAATAGCAGATTTACATTGCTATGTTTCGGTTTAAAGGGTGATAGAGCCAGTGAAATTACTGGGTATAGTGACGTAATGTCTTCAAGTCACACGGTTTGCAACGCGCAAGTATTATCAATATGAAATTACGAGCGTTTATAGGTTTATACTGACGTTTACTATCAAGCGGACTGTTTTGGCTTTAAAAACACAACTTTTTGCTGTTCAAAGACAGAGGATCCTTGAGTAATTCGCTTATAATTGCAAATGCACCAATCTTGAAGACATTGGAATGGAAAAATAAAAGATCCATGATGATACTGATTTTTTAACTCTATTAGGTGTTGCTTTTAACAGACATATATAAATTAATTAAATTTTGGAAGTGTAGAAAGGATGGATGAAAATAAAATGACTGCACAAATATATAGAGCGGAAGTGACTGGAAGATTTGGTATAGGATGAGCTAGGCAAACATATCTTAACCAGGTAGAAGAGGTATCAAAGAAGAGCCTGGTAAGAATTACCTAGAATAAACGAACATATATGAATAGACTAATATCGAGTAAGGGAAGCTAGAATGATTTGCCAGGATCGTAGCAAGTAGAAATCCATCCATCCATTCTAGATCAATATATCCAATATAATCCATTTTAGAACAATATAAACTATATAATATGTAGAAAACATAATATGATAAGCACAAAATTACATAAAAAAGATAAAATATTTTATACAAATAAAAAAAAAATGTGATTACAATGAATTGTTATCGATAATCTCGCTTAATGGTGATGAATGACGAGACTTGAAGAAAACGGGCTAAATCCGCTAAAAATTAATATGTTTTGCACATCTGGGATATAAACAAAAGATATATAAAATAAACATTTAAATAGTAAATGGGCAAACTTGTCACATAGAGCGATTTCTTCCAATCAACCTTAAAGATCGAAAGTGTGCATATGAAATGTGATAGGCGATAAACGGATATACTGTAGACTTTGATATGTAACGCAAAGGTGATATATGACATTTTTATAAGCTGCGCAGTAAATATAAGATCTGATCTGATCTGATCTCTTCGCTCTGATCAATCATATACAAAATATATACGTATACATGCATTAGAAATAGAGACATCCTTTTGGTTAACTATCACTCTCTTCTTTTGACGCATTGGTTAATTCTTATTTTGAAGAGAACACAAAGCGTTTTTGTAGAATTTCCTACTACTACACAACAAGATGAAGATGTATCGTGCTTACCATTTCTTCGTTGGTTGTAGGGGGAGAATAGGAGTTGCCTCCTTCTTTGGCTGCGTCTCTAATGGTGTAACTTTTGTTGTCTGAAGACTCCAGAATCACGCGAGGGGGTTCTGCATCTGGTCATCATAGAGTTTATGAATGCAAACAAAAGAATTAAAGTAACCCAAAAAAAACGTCTAAGAGCAACTTTTATTAAAAACAAAGTGTTAAACTTATAACAAATCAATTTAAACCATTTATCATAACAGCCATTGGAGCCACTGTCAGACATAGGCCTAGCCATTGGAGCTATTGTCAGACATAAGCCTAAGATAAAGGGAATTTTCCCCATAATTTCCGTGTGCAAGCTTTTTTGCAAGGCAATCGCAGAGCGTAGTTTCGCGACAGGGACGCTGTTGCTCATCCCCGTCCCGTATATCTGATCTGCACTGTTACGGATAGATAACCCGCTATGTTAGACACCTAGTGCAGGCGGAGGTACTATCAACTCTGCCGGTCTTATGGAAAAACCTTTAGTAACACAAAGTTTAATATTTAAAGATTTAATGTTAACATTTCTATTAATTAACAATTTTTGTTAATTTCTGATATGAAATTAATCTGAAATACAAAATGAAAGTTAACATTCCGTAGGCCTAAAGCCATCGCACGAAGCTTCAACGATGTGAATTCTTAGCTAAACATAGGTAATATTCAAAATGTGGTTTAAATCATAAGATTTCTTGCTGCGATTCCGATTAGTATCTTAATTTTATTTATTTATTTCTAGGCAAAATAATTTCTTTGTTAATAAATGATGAAATGGGTCCTGCTTGTATCTTTTTAAATATATAGACACATCTTGAAACAAAGTTTATTTTAATTGGATTTTGTAAAGTAAATGTAATCATCTGACTGACCAACCTAAGCTATATGGGTAAGAAACTTGAAATTTTGCTCAGAGGTAGTAACGCGGGGAAATGTTTTTTTTTTAACTTTACCCCCTAAAAGGGTAAAACACGAGTGCGAAGTAAGTATGATACTCTGCTGTTTTTAACGAAATTAAAATGAAATTCATGATGAAGGTTCTTCATTAAAAGTCATGAAACACGTTTAATATACATATAAAAATCATCCCTTAACGGGATAAATCGGGTTGCAAAGTTATTATGAAAGTTCTATAACTTAACGCTGAAAAAAACCGCGTGACGGTGCTAGTTATCTAAAATTTTGGTATTTCTGTAAGGATAAGGTATTAAATTTATCCAATTTTATACTCAACTCACCAAACTTAGGGTTCAATATATCCGGCTTGGTCTCCGGCTTGTCGGCTGGATCAGGGTATGCTATCAAGTATCGCCTTCCTTGAGTATCTAATTGGACCACGCTTTGCGTTGGCCGTTTGCTTGTCGTGGTCGTGCCATTGCGCCTGCGATTTATATATATTCATTATTTTCTTAATTATAATTATTCAAAAGATAACTTCTTTATGGCTAAAATTTTAAATACACAAAATAAAGAATTAGATTCGACAGCTTTTTTTTTCTTTCACGTTCTGTAGCGACTTTTTTTTACTCTCATTTAGATATTCATAATAATTATTAATGGTAGAATAAATAGGTTTGCTATAAAAATAATAACAGTAATAATTCACATAAATCATATACATTGACCTGACTCCGAGTTAAGTCGCTTAAGGCACATGTGTTATATAGGCTTAGGCATCACAAATATACTACTAACATATAACTACACCCAGATAAATAATAAACAGTAACAATAATAAATATTTTTCCTGGGTTGGTATCAAACTCACGACCTTTGGCGCCCAAGCTAGGATCACAACCATCTGCACAATCGTGCCCGTCCGAATGAAACGATATTGCTTTCTTTATTGTTTAGGCTTAAATTTAATATTCATTTACGACACACTTTTTATATTTCTTATCATCCATTAAAATAAGTAGTATTGAGTCCGAGCCTTCTCCCCTACTCCTCCCAGTAGACTCGATAACATGATGTAAATAGATTTTGTCACAGGCTCCATTCCTTAGATATAAAATTAAATACTTATTCAAGTAAGCAAGTTTTAGTGAAAAAAAAATTTTTGCAGTAGGATTCCTTCACGCTCGATACATGCCACATACAACAATACTTTCATTAACAGTACTGATGAATATGGTCTACTTGGAAATTTCCAAACTCAAACACTTCTTTATTCAAATAGGCCTGCAAGAAATATTACAAGCACTTTCGAATCCTTAAAAACACAACAATAATATTTCAGAAATATGAAGTACTAAATTCTATTATACTTATGATTCCGTAAGTTCATCAGGGTCTGATGACCCTGATGAACTTACGGAATCATAAGTGTCATTTAACATGTGTAAATTAGGCGAATCTAAATTAGTCTGCCGGCCCCAGGCGGGTCTTTAAACTAAATTAAATGAAGGTTTATTACAGACCCGGACACCGTGGCACCGCAAAAGACCAGAGCAATTTGGTTTCATGGCCCGAGGAGGAGAAACCCCCGATACATTTTTATGTATCGGGGACGTAAGTATCCAAATTGGTGACCATCTCAAATATCTGGAGCTAGACAGCCGATGGAACTTCATCGGGCACTTCGATCGTCTCGTCCCCCGGATTCAAAAGGTAGCGAGTGCTATGCACCGACAGCGAATCTCGGAGGGTCAAGGGAAGAAGTCCGCGTCTCTATGCAGGCGTGGAGCGCTGTGTTGCACTCTATAGGTTAGAGTTGCCGGAGGATATAGGACAATTTGGATATCCTGATGGATATGGACGCAGACATCTTTGATAAGATCCTCATCCTCCGCCAAACAGATGACCAAAAGAGGCAATCAAAGAGCTTCGAGAAAGAGCCAGAAGGTGGGTACTGGGGCGCGGGCTAATACAACCTCGCAATACTCGTCAGTGCGTAGTTAGTGCGATTCTGCCCATATTAACGGCTTGGATGAAGAACAGTGGACGAGTGACTCACCATTTAACGCAGATATTTACTGGAAATGACTGCTTCTGATGAGGGAGTATTTGCATAGGATAGGCAGGGAGAAGTCGGCGCAATACCATCATTGTGGGGCGGCCAAGGATTCCGCGCAGCACACGCTCGAACACTGTTCTGCATGGGATTTGGAGCGACGGATCCTTATCCAAAACATCATACAAGACCTAATCCCGGCGGCCATAGTAGTGGCGATCACAAGAAGCCGGGAAGCGTGGCACAATGTCCTTTCCTTTAGCGACACAGTAACGCTCGCAAGAAAAGATGCTGAGAGCTAGGGAACGCGCAGATCTCGCTCGTCGAAAGAACCTTAGAGGCAGACGATAGCTGTCTGGTTATGGGGCGCCACACTGAAGGGTACTGGTGCGTTCTTTTAGAAATCCCGGAGTTCTTCACAAGCGCTGAAGACGGGAGTCGATGAGGCTTTAGTGGGTATTCACGCAGTGTGCCGGTGAGTCCCAGATATGCGTAAATGCGTTTCCCGTCGTAAAAAAGGTTCATTACACGAGCCACCAGAAAGGAACCTGCAACTAAAACTGTTTTTTTCTGCTGATATGATTATGGCTCTTACTTGCGCAACACCAAAGCTATGATGGCCCCGGTGGCTGTCAAAATTGCCGCCATACCAGCTATGGCGGCTGCAGCTGGGAACGTGCTGACAGCTTGTGTTGTGCTTTCTGTAACAAAACATTTTTTTTATAGCATAAAATATAACAATAAACTCTTTAATTTAAAAATTTATGTTTTAAACCCAAAAAAATAACTATGCTGTGAGGTACCTGCAGTGAAGAATAATACCAGGTATCGTAAGATGCGACTAAGGTACCAGAACCGACAGATGGTATATCCATGCAAAAAGTCAGATCAAATGTACAGGGCGGGGATGGGCAGCAGCATCCATATCGTGAAAGCTGTGTTCTGCGATTGCCAACACACTTGCTCAGCGCGGCATTTATGGGCAAAATTTTCCGACAGTGGACATCACATACATTGACCTGACTTCGAGATAAACCACTTAAAGTACTCACAGATGTCAGGTAAGAGAGGAATCTAATAAAATATAAAACTTAAATACATATCTAACACCCAGACACGGAAAAATATATTCATCATATAAATATTTTTTCGTCGAACTCACGACCCTTGGCGCATAAGATAGGATCTTTATCATCTGCGCCATCGGGCCCATCAAAAGGCATCAGATTTCTTATAATTAACCAACAAAATGAAATGTTAATTTTTTTTTCAAAGCTAGCAAATCTCAGAGTATGCCTTAAATGGAAAAAGTCATACTTCCATTCACTGAAGTAAACAAGGACCCTCACCTATGTGTTTAGCAGCATCACGAAACACCAGATCCCTGAGTAGAACCGGCTCCGAAGACCCCTTGTTATTCCGAGCAGTCACCGCAAGAGCCTCATCTTCTTCCAACGAGTCCAGGGTTGACCAGGATACGTTAAGCCATACCACTAGATCTAAACAAAATAGAACAAGTTTACATTTATTAACATGAAACCTCCTTTTCTGAAAATTAAAACTACTTTTACATAAGACTTTCCTAAGAGGTCTACCTTTTACAAAAGTCATCTGCTATCATCTTCTATCAAAATAACAGTGTTTGCATTGCTGTTATTTTGATAGCAGATGGTAGTGGTTTGAAGGGTGATATTACTGGGTTAATATGACATAGTACCTTCAGTTCTCAAGAATGCCAACACGCTAGTTATATCTTTGTGATAACACGAGCGTCTATAGGCTGCGGTCACATTTACCATCAAGTGGACCGTATTTGTTTACTTCACAATGAAAATTAATAACAAAAAAGATGTCTACCGATTGATAAAGAATATTTTATTTTTTATTATTACATATTCAATAAAAATTCAATGAAAAAATAAATGTGATGTTTTTTACATTTTGCACGCAGAAACAGGACGTTGACAAAGAGAGACCTCTCTCGGGACGTCTTCTCTTCTCAGTGAGGAGATTATATGACATAGCTTAAAGGAGGTCAATCTAAATAAGACATGTAGAACACATGGTTGAAAGTAGAACAAGAAAAGTTATTTATTAGGAGAAATTTGATGAAGCGGCTGGCAGACTCAAAGAACATATACAAACCAACAAATTGAATAGATTACTAAAGGTCTGGTGCGCTTTAGCTAAAAGAGATTAATGAACTTAAAGGAAGCAAAAAAGGTATATGCCGATTGGAGTAAATATATAGGTTGGTGTGCGTTCATGTATACATGATTATTGGCACAAAATAGAAATCGGCAACGTTGATAAAAGTATTTGTCAATTTCTTACAGGTAACATTTCACAGAACTTCCTTGGAGAAATTTGGAGCATGAGAATATCCAGAGATTATACATTAATATAATTATGTCAAAATTCGAGCCTTTATTGCCTCCAGACTAATAAACATGATGCTATAAATAACTGCCTTTCTTACAGACATTTATTATTAAGTGCTGATCGCCGACTTCTTTATTAGAATTATTTTAGATTTGTATTTTGAGAAGTCATTATTTATTTTTTATTTACATAAGGACCGACAGCAAGTTTTGCATCAAAAATTTTTATAAAATATACAATACACAAAAGCTGCTAACTTTAACGGGCCCGATGGTGCAGATTATAGGGATCCTATATTGTGCGTCAAAAGTCGTGGGTTCGATCCCCACCCAGGAAAAATATTAATATGATGATTTTTGTATTTGTTCTGTGTCTGGGTGATTGTATGAGAAGGTAAAAAATTTCTATGAAAGTTCTTAGTTCAAAGTACAATAAATACCTTCATAAATATAAACGAAATTAAATGCAACACACACAAAAACAATAAGTTATTTAAGAGACATCTTATTTACAACGCACTGGGCTGATGTAAAGCTAGTATGAAATAAATCCAAGTCAATCTTTTTAGCCATAACGTCTGTAATTTGATGGGATTAGAAGTAGATAACAAACAATTAATTTACACATCATTCCATACAACCTACCGTTGAAGAAACTCGTTTTAAGCACATGTGTTACGATCATTACAACATAGGAATCACAAATAAAATACCTAATTCCTCGTTTAAAACTTAGACACAAAACAAATACAAACATTCATAACATAAATATTTGTCCTGGGTGGAGATCGAACCCACGACTTGGCGCATAAGATAGGATCGCTACTATCGTAATAGCTAAATTAAATCTAAGAGGACTAAATGGAACTCGAAAAGGAACGCAATCATCATAATCAACATTATAGCATTGGCAGATCACTGTTGGATATATACCTCCCCAAGAAACGGGAAATTTTGCTCATAATTGCCGCGTTAGGCAAGAGTCTTGGCAATCGCAGAGCGCAGCTTTTGTGACGGGAACTCTGCTGCCCACCTCGCCATATGAGTTTCAGCTACACTGTTTTCAGATGGATATACCGCCATCTGTCGCTTCTGGTAACTTAGTCGCCTCTTACGACACCTGGTACAGAGGGAGGTACCAACTCTAACGGCATCTCCCAGCAAAGGAACGCAACGCACCCTATCATTATATACTTACTCATGTTACTGCTTGTGTGCCTTACCAGAATATCCAGCAGTAGTGTTTGCCAGCACTCGGCCAGCATCTCCCAGAGCTTCAAGAGTGAAGTGTTGAGTCAGGCCGCCGTCGTAGCCTGCTATACACCGTACCGTCAAGAACGCCTCGTTATCTTTCAACACTCGGTTGGCTGTGCAGTTCCTTGGGGGAGATGGTCGAGCTGTGGAAGATATTTTATGATCAATACTGGGCCTATCTCTTATAAAAGAGGTTCTATATAATGTTCGATACGTCATTATATATAATTTAGTGACATTCAAATATGCATATGTATATAACATAAAACTATGTTGAATATAACTATGCTAGAACTATATATATAAGGTACCAGATGGCGGTATATCCATCCAAAATAATGTAGCTCAAATCCACAGGGTTAGAATGGGCAGCAGCATTCACGTCGCAAAACCTGCGCTCTGCGATTGCCAACGCGCTTGCCCAGCGCGGCAATTATGGACAAAACTCCCCTTTTCTCGGGGAGGCCTATGTCCAGCAGTGGACTTTCAATGGCTGCTATGATGGTGATGATAACAATATGCTGCTTTTTTTATTCATCATATCAGGCCTCCCCAAGAATAGTGGAATTTTGCCCATAGTTGTTGCGGCGGGCAAGTGTCTTGGCAATTTGCTGTGGTACCTTAGAAGTCTCTTATCACACCTGGTATAGGAAAGGTACTATTCTACGCTACCAGTACTCCACTACTCTGCCAGTAATCTTCAAATCTGCCATAACTCTAATACTGCCACAATAGCTCGTGGGGTAACTGAAGAATATAATGGTATTTCTTTCTGTACCAGATGACAAATATTTCCAACTGAAATAGCAAGGCAGCGTGGTGCAAACGCAGTTAGGCAGCTACACTTTGCGTTTACTTCCACGCTTACTTAGCTCGACGATTATAAGCAAAGTTTCTTATTGTTTTGGGGAGGTCTGTGCCCAGAATTAAACGTTCGTTATAATAATGTGTTGCCCATTATTTCATTTTTTGCATGCAAGTAGAGTCATATAAAGAAATTTAATGTTTAGTTGTATGGAAAAAAAACTTAAAAGGGCTTCGAATGTTGTAAAATGTTCACCCATATCCAAAATGAATAAACAATTTTTCACGAAAAGTATTAATGCCGCCAATAAATTCGGAACACGAGCGCGATGTTCCGTTGTACCGGAACAATTCTGCAGTTTCCAAGTGCATTCGGGAAAAATAAAATGGAATCCGAAACAATGGTGCAGCGTTCCAACGCGGGGAAGACCAAAAAAATGGTTACTGGAATTGTTGAGCTCCATGAGGGTTTTCAGAGATTTAAGTTGATGTAAATTAACCGGTTCCTGTATTTGCGATAGAATTGTTTATTTTTGCGTTTGTGTTGAACAACATGTCTGGTGATAAGTCTCAGACGCCTGTCTTATGCTTAAGCTTTAGGCATCTAAGTCGTATACTTTTAAGAGGTATAATAAGATTTTTTTGCGACTTTTTTCGCGTGGAAATCATAATGTTCATGTTTTTTATTAGATATATATTGTTTATTCTTTTATTTTAGGTTAAAATAAACTTATGCGTTGCTTCTGAAAACGAAGATTTATTTCGTTAATTTCTTACAAATATTATTATATAATCTTACAAATAAGTTATTTAACTACCCTATTATTATAACTTTACCTGAAAACGAAGAAACGACAATTAAAGTCTATTCTTCCACCAATTATTCATATTTATCTATCTTAATTAACAAATCACAATAATTTAATATGTACAATGCTATTTTTTCCATAACCTCTCAACTGACTATTGACCTCAGATTCTAGCGCTTGTCAGTTGTCAATGTCATTCAATGTCGTTCAAAAATTAAAGAAATATTATTTCTTTACAGATATTTTCGACAAACAAGCGTGCAATCCATGTGATAGTAGGTAGTCTATAGAAGGTTATATATCATTAGCGCGTTCCAAACTTTGTGACTTGAAGATATTATGTCACATTGCTTAGTAACCCTTTAAACCAGAACACAGCAATTTAAACATTGCTGTTTGGGGGTAGAAATAGGTGAGAGTGAGGTACCAACGTGAATGAGCTTTGAGGTCTACTTCGTGTTTAATGATCTGATGACTAAAACATCAGCATTTTTTATTTACAAATTGGCTATCCATTCATATATAAATTTATAAAGTTTAAGGTTTTTTTAGACTACTTTTGCACCCCCTTTTTGCCTTCTTAAGGGATGATTGTCAAATTAATATTTTACACATGTTTCATGAATATAATCTATGATATGAATATTATATATTGCACACCTGTTCAATGAAGAAAACTCATACTGAATTTTTATTCAAATAATTTAAAAAAACAGCATAGCTTTATGTGTTATTTTATATAAATAGATGTCTATTGTGTATAAAAAAGATATGATTAGCGTGTCGCCAACCTTTCGAACTAAAAATGACGTCACATTAGCTCAGTAACTTCGCTGCCTCTCTCACCCTTCAAACTGGAACACAGTAATGCGAACACTGCTATTTGGCGGTAGCAATAGGTGAGAGAGCGGCATCACAGCAGACGACCTTTGTACCTCTAGTATATGTTACAATTAAGTTATTTATAAAATACACTTTTAATGCATTATTTATTGGTTTCTTTCACAACATCAATCAAGACTTACTGCAAAAAATTGATTATAATTTAAAATCATGATTACTAATACAATAAACCATTTGTTTAATAAACGTACTTGAGTTGTTATGATAATTTTGTGTGATTAACTCCTAGTGTGATCAAGTAATCCCTTTTAAGTTAAATAAACCTCTTTTTTGACGTCACCGTTCTTGTAATAATTATCAAAAGAAACTTTACAATGCTGATTTGGGGCCAGAGTTTATATTCTTCTGTGAAAGTTCCCTCGGTAAATTGCCACAGGACTTCAAGGGGTAAGAGAAAGTCGTAGATACCGCTCTAGTACAGACCTGTCGAAACTTGTACCAATAGAGTTCAAAGTATATTATATAAAGTACTCATTACATAAAAGTAGGTAACAAATTTAAGGAATAAGTTATTACTTTAATTTGCTTTGTACGCTCACCTTGAAGCATATTTTAATGAGTATATTTCCATTTTGAAAATATAATATTTATTATTTTATGCCAGAAGTAACACACTTGTGTAAATAATTTGTAATTATTTTTGGGAAATTTGCAACGATTTTTTATACTAAGCTGACCTTGTTAACAGAAGATACAATGCCACATTTACGCAGTATCCTTATTGGTGCGCCACGATAAGAGCGCTTCATTTATTTACTAGCCTAGGTTGTTGACAAGTATACAGACCCCGTGATATTCATCGCAATAGCAGTCTATAGATGCTCCTGATATCACAAGGATATCGCTAGCTCGTTGCTGACCTTGTCACTTGAAGATATTTTGTCACATAACCCAGTTGTTTGACTGCCTCTCTCTCCGTTCAAACCGGAATACAACAATGTCAACACTGCTATTTGGCGGTAGAAACATGTAAAAAAGGCGGTTTTTTTTTACTAGCCCAGATCGACAAATATGCATACAGACCCCGTAATATTAAACGTAATAGCAGTCTATAGATGCTCCTGATATCACAAGGATATCACTAGCTCGTTGCTGACCTTGTGACTTGAAGATATTATGTCACATAACCCAGTAATTTGAATGCCTCTCTCTCCATTTGAACCGGAATACAGCAATGTAAATACTGCTATTTAACCGTGGAAATAGGTAAGAATGAAGTACCAATGCATACGACCTGCAGCAGAACTCATGCCATGCCAACAGTACTGTACAGAAATTTATATCATGAATATTCATGTTGGTTCTGTTCACTGAAATCCGTAACACAGGTGTTTTTATGCATGTTTATTTTGTACTCGATTTTCTTTCATTTCCGGAGTTACTATGCTATCAACATCATCTTCATGACATCAGCCGTAGACCATTGCTGAATTTAGCATCTCCAAGAATTTTTCGATTGAGTTCAATTTGCCCATTATCGCCTCGTCATCATATCAACTATAGATAGTCCACTGCATGACATAGGCCTCCCCAAGATAGGGGGACTCTTGCCCGTTATATACACTGGGCAGGCATGGTGGCAAACGCAGAGCGCAACTTCGCGATTAGAATGCAACTGCCCATCCGCATTTAATATGCACTGTTTTGTATGGAAATACCGCGATCTGTCAGTTTCCGTAGCTTAGTCGCCTCTCAAGAAACCTGGTACATCTGTTACTATACTGCTCCACCAGGTCAAATCCGTAAAATCTTTTGCGTAGTTTTAAAGATCTAAGCGTACTAGGGACAGACAGACATCGGAAAGTGACTTTGTTTTATACCATGAAGTGATAGAATTCGTTTCAGAATTGACATAAGTTGATTTGTTGAGTGAATTTGCGAATGGGATAAGTAACTCCGCATTTAGATAAATGCATTAGTTCAGTGCTGTCCAAACTTGTTCGGCGAGTTGTTAGTTTCTTCAGAAGTAAACATGATATTTTACTGTAGAAGTTAAAATTCGCCATCGACACAGAGAGCTCGAGAGTTTTCTACGTTTCAGAGTTTTGAAGTATAAATAGAATGTTTGGCGATCGACCGAGTGAATTGGCGTTAATTCGGTTTTAGAAACATTCTCATGTGTTTGACAAAAATATTTTGTTTAGGTTTCAACTCGAATTCGAATATAAATATTTAACTTAAGTAAAGATTTAGAGCACTTTTCTAAAACTAAAATCTGTACTTATGAAAAGATCCGAGTCCGTTTGTCCAAATTATCAGATTTTTACAAAATGCCTAAAAAAATATATACAGCATGTACAGCCTTACTAACATTATAAACCTGAAAGTTATTATTAATCAGACAGACAGACTGTCTGTCTGATTAGTAATAACTGATTGCGTAAATCACGCCTAAACTACAAGACCGATTTGAATGAAATTTGGTACACAGATAGTCTAAAGCCTAAAAAAGGACACAGGCTCCTTTTTCCTTCGATATCAGAGTTATAAGGGGTCGAATGGGGGGAAGAGAAGTTGTTTGGAAGTATCACTATTGTTAGAGTTAGAAGCTTAAAACTTATCATTTAGGCTATTGATTTGTATATATAAATAAATATAACATTCAAAGTTTATATAATTAAAGTCAAAAGGTATGGTGCCCTAAGAAACTACTACAGTTAGTACTAAACATATTTGTTTTAAATGTCGTGTTTGGTGCAAATCTAATCTATACAACGATTGGACTGATATAACCTTTACAAGGAGATAGCTAATATTATGAGTAATATAGGCTACTTCTATTCTATATTTTCCGGGCACCGACAGAGTTAAATAGTACCGCTCTCTTTAGCAGGCTTTGTAAGAAGCGACTAAGGTACCGGAACTAACGGTATATCCAATTAGGATAGTGAAGATTGTTGCTGCCCATATCAGTTCTGTTGCATTTTTGCAACGCTATTTTGGGTGTATATACTGCTAATTATTGAGTCAGGTACCTCAGTCACTTCTTACAACAGGACATACCATCAGAGTAGAATAGTACCTCCCGTACTATGCCACTCTGACTATATTTTAAAATTATATATATGTGTTCAACATCATCATCATCATTACAGCCATTGGGAGTCCACTTCTGGATTTAAGCCTCCCCTAAGAGGGAATTTTGTCGATAATTACAGTGCAAGCGTGGTGGCAATCGCAGAGTGTAATTTCACGACGAGGATGCTGCTGTGCATCCCTACCCTGTGCATTTGAGCTGCATTATTTTGAATGGATATACCGCACCTTAGTCGCCTTTTACGACACCCGGTACAGGGGAGTTACTATTATATTCCGCCGGTACCCCAAGGCTATATATATTTATTACTACATACATATACAATACATATATATTGACTTTCCATGCTATATTCAGTGAGTCCAGGGTAGGGTATTCGGAAGGTACCGGTCGCAACTTGTCAGTGGTCTAACAATTTTTTTTTGTCGGCTCCAACAATTGCCTTTTTAAGGGTAAACTAAGGGGTCCGTACCGTGCAGCGAAAAGCCGTGTTATCTTATCATTTAGCCTTCGAACCTTTTTATCCTCACTGGAGCGAGATTTCTCCGGATCCGGATATAGCCGACGTCAAAGCAATGTATTTGTATACTGTTTTGTTGTTCAGCTTTGATTTTTGTTTTGGTTCATTATCCGATCCGGGTTTGTGGTGTGTTCATCATTTGATTGAAGGACTTGGAGAGTTGGACCCTTAATTTTGAAGTTGCGTTTTCAAACACAGTAAGTCCAACACTCCAAGCCGTGAGGTACCGGCAGAGTGGAATAATACTTCTCCCTGTACCAGGTGTCGTAAAAGGCGACTAAGGTACCAGAACCCACAGATGGCGGTATATCCATACGAAACAGTGCAGCTTAAATGCACAGGGTAGAGATGGGCAGCAGAATCCTGGTCGTGAAATTGCCCAGCACGGCAATTATGGGTAAAGTTCCCCCTTACTTGAGGAGGCATGTCCAGCAGTGGACTTCCAATGGCTAATGTGATATAAATATAAATATATATATATATATATATATTTATTTATGACATCACAGTGGACACTTTAAAAATTTTATCAGTGTTTCTCTAGAATCATCACTCATTATATCAAGAAAACGCATAAAAATCAGTTTCATTCATTCGATCTCAGCATTCAAAGGTACAGATAGACAGTGAAAAGCGATGTTCTTTTACACAGTAGAGTTGGATGCCCTGGTGTGCTGGCGGTGTAGAATAGTACCTCCCTCTGTAATCGGTGTAAGGTAACTAAGGTAGCCTGCCAAGCGTGGCAATTATAAGCAAAAACCTCCTACCTTGGGGAGTCTTATGTCTAAATTTCTATAACTGATATGCTGATGTTGTAATAACTATATATATATTATATAACTAATGCTAGTACTATAAAGGTCTACGAGTTTTTTGGATATTAGTATGTCAGGAAAAGACGAGTCGGTACGCCAGTTCGTTATAACCTCACTCAATCACCAAAACGGCGACCTCTGAAGGCTATTTAAAAACTTCGATATCGTCGTCCGAAATCGAACGGTTATCCGGAAACTTCGCAAACTTTTCCCTTTTCCGGTTCTATATCTATTGTAAGATTGTCCTAGACTAACTTTCGGCGAGAGATTATAACTTACTGTATGGCGTTCGATGAAAAAAAGTACGTATTGATTAGTGAAAGTATTCCGGAAGTTTCTCATAAACGTGCGTGAGTGTTAAAGTGTGGCACATATAGTAACTATTTTTAATTACTGCCACTTCGAAATGAAAAAGAACTTTTTTTGGTACCTGTATTCGTGGAAGAGACCGTGGTTTCGGTACACAATACCTGACATGTCATACTTTTGTGGATGATTGAAAATAAAATTAGTGACATTGGTAAGGCTTATTAATTTTGATATTATTTGTAATAGTTACAGCAAAATTTTTAAATTAAGTCACTTCAAAATTAAAAATAACTCTATTCAAAACCCGTTTTCATTGAAGAGGTGACCTCTCATGACTATTCTGACAAAGCAGTAGAAAATTCAAATTTCTTCACCCGTCTGCCAGACATATCTACCGAAGCGATCATTTAAACTCCATTCATACATTCACGTATTTAACAATAAACTCAGAAATTACAGAGTTCATTTCAAAAACATTTTCATGAATAGAAAATGAAATTATTTTATCCCCATGTTGTCACTGAATGAACCGCGAGAAGTTGCTAGTTTCAAATACAAATATAATTAATACGTATGTTAATAAAAATGCAATTCACTTCTTATTTACTTCAAAATTCTTATTTACCCTATTTACTTCCGATTCGAATACTCAAAAGATATATATCAATATTGAATTCCGCTTAGCATATTTAATTAATTACTTATGCCGAAAATTGGGGAAGTTTTCTCATTCCTTCCACATCTATTCCGAGATTGTCTCGGACCACCTCAGACTACGGAAATTTGGCACGACGCCCACAGCAGAAAATTTTAATGAACTCATTAAATTATATTGATTTAAGCGCCTATTCTGGTCCATCCTTGCAGAGTTTTGATTAATTACCGTTTCTATATAAATTGTCAATCTGATAATTGAGAGCGCCAAATATTGTTGGCACTATTTGTGGCAATGTACCGGATCTGAATTTTGGTAGGATCTATCATTCAATTTGTTTATGGCAGGTCTACATTTATAGAGTTTTTCTAGACTATGGATTCAAGATCATGGATATTGAAGTAACAGATTGTAATTATTAACAAAAAGTTTTTTTTATATTTATGCATTTTCAATTTTTAATTATACTTCTTTATAATATTACCTCCCGCTGCACCAGGTGTCGTAAGAGGCGACTAAGGTGCCAGAACCGACAGGTGGCGGTATATCTATCTAAAACAGTGCAGCTCAAATGCAAAGGTGGTGGTGGGTAGCAGCATTCCCGTTGCGACATGTGCGCTTTGCGAAACGAACACATTTGCAAATTTTCCTTTCTTGGGAAGCCTGTGTCCAATGTTAACTTTCAATGGCTGGTATGAGGATGACATAGATCTTGTAAATCTTGTAATTGCTCGCGACTTTTAACATCAGTATATTGTTGTAATTTTAACTGTTCGTCATTCCATGTACACTTTCAATACAATATTTGATTGACGGGCCCGATGGCGCAGATGGTAGTGATCCTGTCTTGTGCACCAGGGGTCATGGGTTCGATTCCCACCCAGAGCAAATATTTATATGATGATATTTGTGTTTGCTCTGTGTATGGGTGTAAAATATATGTATTTAAGTAGTATATTTGTGATTCCTCTGTTGTCTGGCATTCGTAACACAAGTGAGTCAGGTCAATGTATGAGATGTTGTGGGAATTTATTATTATTATAATTATTAATAAATATTTTTTTATATATCACCCCACTCACCAACCAACCATTGTACGGAGCAGTTCAAACTTTAAAATTGCTAAATATTATAATCACGATATGTTCATTATGCTATTAATTTGAATTCGTATCCAATTTTTTTTGTATCTTTTTGACTGATGTACAATAAAGAGTATTATTATGGCCGATGGAGTCATAAAGTTCTGGAATGGGGAACACGTACCGACAAGCGCAGCGTAAGGCATCCACCCGCAACATGGCCAAACGATCTGAATAAAACCGCAAGATTGCGCTGGACACCAGCCGCATGCAACTGGTCCTATTGGAAAATATTTCGGGAGGCCTATATCCAGCAGTTGAGGTCTTATGGCTGATATGATGATGATGAGACAGAAGATATTAAGAATATGCATTAACCAGAAGTCAACGCTAAATTTTATATATTTTATTATACTGTAAATACTAATTTACATGTCAGAAAAAGAACATGTCAGAAGCACTCTCAATCGTATAAATCAATTAATGATAGGTCCTATGGTGCAGATATAGTGATCCTGTCGTATACGCCAAGGGTCGTAGGCTCAATTCCTACCCACGACAAACATTTATATGATATATATTTCTGATGCCTTGACCTCGGCTAAATAAAAAATAACAAGGACAACGTGACGCAGAAGGTGTGTCGGATGTATATACCGCCATCTGTCAATTCCGGTACGACACTTGGTATGAAGAAGAGATTTTATTAATGTTTGCGAATAACCTCGCAAATGCAGTCATATCGTTAAATGAATTGATTACACTGAAAGTTTGTTAAGTTACCCACGATCCTAAGATATTTACGGGATCGTTCAGGACCAGCTCAGACTACCGTAATCCGATGTTTTAATTAAGCGTGTAAATTATTAAATTACACTTTGATTTCAATGTTAGATATCGGCTTTGATATCCGTTGGGTTTTGATTAATTGCCGCGTATCGAGTTTCTGTTTGAGTATTCGGATATTCCGTCATAATTTTAGGGAAGTGATTAATTTTGGCATGGTGTAACTTGGGGTTCTTTATTTATAGTATACGTGGTGCACCGGCAGATTAGAATAGTACCCCCCCCCCCCTGTAGCAAGTATCAGAGACGATTGGAGTTCCAGAAACTACAGATAGTGAACCCGAAACAGTGTAGTTCAAACTCAACAGGACGAAGATTTTAAAGGTAATCAGTATATATTATTAAATGAAGTGAATCTTTAAATTTAAAAATAAAATTCCTTGATAATATTATCAACGTGAAAGTAATTGTTACTATCTATCTGTGTCTATCAATCGCATCTTTACATTAAAACTATTAGGTTAATTTTAACGAAATTTTGTACTCACAGAGAAAGTATGTTGCTCATGGGCTAGTTTTAACTTCGATTATGGTTGAAAGAGGGAAGGGAATTTGTATGGAAGTATTGTCATTTCTAGAGATAGAGAGATAAATAATTATGATATTCAGGGGTTCCTAATATTTTACCCTCGAGGGGAAACTAAATAACCAACGTGATATCAGCCATAAAACGTTCACTGCTAGATATAAGCCTCCCCAAGTAATCTCCAATAGGACCGGTTGTATGCGGCCTGTGTCCAGCGCGATCCTGTGGTTTTAGTCAGATCGTCTGTCCATCTCACGGGTGGACGCCCTACGTTGCGCTTGCCGGTACGTGGTCTCCATTAAAGAACTTTACGACTCCTTCAGACATTAGTTCTGCGTACCAAGTGTCCTACCCACTACCACTTTAACTTACTAATTCACCGGGCTTTGCATTTTTGATCGCGCAAAGAGATTCCGAGAATTAGCTTCTCCGTAACTCATTTGTTTTAAGTTTACTTAGAAGGCCAATGTTAAGAGATCACGTTTTGCTACTGCATTTCGCTGCGGGTAACACACTGAGGTATGCCGGAAGAGAAGATGTTTCGCAGTTTTCCGAACGCTGCCACCCCGAGTTGGATTCGGCGATTGACCTCTTTCTTGAAGTTGGACTTGCCTAATTGGACTATTTGTCCTAGGTATTCATACGAGTCAACATCTTGTAGAAGCGAGCTCTCAACTAAAACTAGGGTGGGTACAACATGGGCATTGCACATTGCTTTAGTCTTCTCCAAGTTCATTTTCAGACCCACCTGTTGAGAACTCGATTGAGTTTATCGATTCTACCATCACATCATGACAAAATCTTCCATCAATTCTGAAGTGACTATAATATTGTCGGCCAGCTATCATCATCATCTAAGCCGTTAGGTTCCGGCAGAGTAGAATAGTACCTTCCTGTTTACGAGGTGTCGTACGTCGACTAAGGTACGAGAACTGACAGATGGCGGTATATCCATCCGAAACAGTATAGCTCATATGCATAGGGGAGGGATGGGCAGCAGCATCACCACCGCGAAAGCTACGCTCTGCGATTTCCAACATGCTTGCCCAGCGTGACATTTATGGGCAAAATTCCCCCTTTTTGGAGAGACTTATGTCCAGCATCGCACTTCCAATGGCTGTAATGATGGTGATTATCTATAGTATTTATCATATGTACTTTATATTTATTAATCGTTCTGTTGTCTTGAACCAGTAACTTATCTCGGAGTCAGGTAAATGCGACAGTGAAGTGTCAATATAGATAACCTATGTCTTCCTAGGACTACCTCTTTAGTTTCTAGTCCTAGTCCATAATAAATCTTTGTAATAGTACCTACGTTTCTAACAAATATTGCGGGCATACAACAGAAGCAGTATATTACGCAAACAAAACGTTTTTTTGATCTGACATTGACGCGTGGAGGACTGGCATCCATTTATTTTTGTATTACATAAACGCACCATTAACCTTAGTCAATGGAAATAACGCCACACCGATGCGACTTCATACTATTCTTTTATATTAGACCAAGTCGACAAATGAGCATAGTCTCAACGTGACAGTTTGCGTAGGTCTCTCCCACTTTTAACTAGAAAGGGAGACTCTTTTAACACATAAAATGCAAATGAAAAGCAATTGATCGTTTTGTTCATTATAATTCATTAAATCAATAAACCTTTTATTTTTCTGTTAGATACCGGCAGAGTATAAAAGTACCCCCCCCCCCACTGTAAAGGGTGGAGATGGAAATCAGCACCCTCGTTGCGAAATCTTGCGCACGGTGTTTGCCATCACGCTTACCTTCGTCCAGCAGTGAACTTCCAATTCTAATGGTTTGATAAAACCTTTCACCCACCTATTACGCTTTGATATTCCTTTAAAAAAATGCTACTGTTATCACTTGGCAGAAAACAAGGATTGTAAACTGACAGGCCCAATTGCGAATCGATAGTGTTAGAGTTCGAATTCCACCCAGGTCAAACGTTTAGAAGATGAATATTCGTGTTTGTTGTCTGTGTATTTAAAATGAATTTAAGTATTATAATTGTGATTCCTATATTATGTGATGTCTGTAACACTAATAGACGGAATTTTTAATTGTCGATAGGCCAAAAAACTTTGTATATATTTATTTCCGATTTTTGTTAATATTTTTAAGTAAATGTGGATTCAATTTTGTTAGTATTTGTTAAAACAGCTTAAATATCATTTGAAATCTTTAATAAATTATTAAATAATTAATTTTCTTTTTTGTACGTTTTTTATCTCTTACGAAATTTGAATGTATGATAGACAAAATGGTTCAAGCGTGAAAAACTTATCAATAAAAAATCAAGAATGAATTTTGTCCTATACGTAACACTGAAAGTTAAGGAAATATCTCTAGTTCATCCCAACATTGATTCAACCGCAAAATATAACAGATTTTTTTTGCATATCCAATATTGCAGTACAGTCAACTGATTTGTATAGGCTATCAATATAATACTAACAATCCAGAAATCAAACCCAAAATCACACGATAATCAAACACAATTACGTAAATTGCGTGCTCCCAAAATGATGATTGTGGTGAATAATCTGATCTCTGTGGCGTATAATGACGTAATTCACTTTGGATGGTGACGTGACGGGGCAATCTCTGATGCAAATTTATTTACTCAACTTTCTGGATTAATTTTATATTGCCTATTTTTAATGTGTGATTAACCAATTGGCTTTTTTAATTTTTATTTTTAGCTTCAATCTATAAATGTTAAAGGAAGAGCTGACTGACTGACATATGAACGCAGGGCTTAAACTATAAGGGTTAGAAACTTAATATTTTACACAAGGGTTCTTTTTATAACGTAGAGGAGCACTAAAAATGGATTATTAAAAATTAATACCCCAATTAATAAAATTAAAAAATAAACTTTAATGTCTAAAGTCAAAAATCATCCATACAGAAATTACTTATGTAAAATAAACGAGGTCTCTTACTATCTGATAAAACAGAAACGTCACAGCTAGACATAGGACCCTATAAAAGGGGAATTGCCCATAACTGCCGTAATTGCGCAGCCCTGCCCATCTCCGCCCTGTATTGTTTAAGATAAGCCGTTTCGGATATACCGCCATATATCGATTAAGGTACCTAAGCCACCTCCTACACCATCCACAACACCCTGCACATGGGAAGTGCCGTTCTACTTTACCGGTGCCCCGCGGGATTTAAGCCAAATCAAAGTAGTCCAAAGCTATGGGGAAAAAATGCGTGGAGTCTGTTTTGACAATGTATTTATATTTGATTTAAAATGGGAATTTCAACGGCTTACTTATTGTTTGGACGTATGGTTAGATAACGACTCAATCTAGCGTGGTAATGGTCTCAAAAACTCAAAGACAGATCAATTATAATAATAATAATACTCTTTACTTAACTCCGTGATAAGTCCCTTAAAGCACTTGTGGCACGGACATTAGACAACAGTAGAATTCCCAGGCTGTCACTTTTAGAGGACTAAAATGACTTCCTTAAAATAAAGGGCAATTTCCAAAGATAATTCTACATTAGAAGGTAGGTCTAGACGCAATCACGATTTAACTGGTTTCTTATCGATAAAGTTTCTCGCATACATTTCTTAACCATACACTTAATCTGAACATACATAACTTTCCAATGTAAAAACGCTGTTGTAAATTGACTTATCATTATTAAATCAGTCGTTGGTCATCCACTGTTTGATATAGGACTCCCAGAGAAAGGGGGAATATTGCCTACAATTGCTGCGCTAGCGTTAAGACAATCACATCATAGCACCGCGTAGAAAATGCTGCCGTCCATCCCTAGATTGTGCATTTGTAAGTTGTTCCCTATAGGTATACCGCCATCTATCGATTCTGGTACCTTAATCTTACGACACCTGGATCAGAGGGAGGTACTATTCTACCTCATGGTTAATAGTAAGTGATTGTTAGACTATTCATGCAGGTTTTTAATTAAAAAGAAACGGTGACATCTACATTAATGCCAACGAGGTTGCCAAAAAGTTGCCACGAGTGTGCGTAAGTCTGATCTCTGTGGCGTATAATGATGTAACCGCACCCAATGCACGCGTGATGGCACAAACTCTGACGTCGATTTATTCACACAATATCATGGATTAATATAAAATCTACACTTTGTGAAGTGAACATTTAATAATATATAGTTTAAGCTCTTCAACTCCGGTGTTTGTGTTGCGGCGATTAAAATTGTTGTAGTGTTTTAATATTCAAAGGGCTTTAAATGAGTTTCATAATAGCGGTTATGTGAAAATGCCGGCCGCATTAATTCTAAATGTTGTGTGAGTATTTTAGCTAGCCGTGAAGTACCGGCAGAGTAATAGTACCTCCCCCTGTACCAGTTGTCGAAAGAGGCGACTAAAGTACCGAAACCAACAGATGGCGGTATATCCTATTGAGCAAAATGTATGTGTTACAAAAGTTTTAATATATCCATCCGAAACAATGTAGCTCATTAACACATTACGAGGATAAGGATCAGCGTTGTCGCAAAAACTGCGCAAAAACTGTGATTGCCAGCACGCTTGCTCAGCTCGGCAATAATGGACAAATTCCCCTTTGGGGAGGTCCATGTCCAGCAGTGGACTTTCAATGACTGGTTGATTAAGCAAAGTCATTGTATATGAAGTTTTGAGGTGACAGAACATATGGTACAAGAGGAGGTATGGTACAAGATCTTATTCTGCTAATACCCCACAGTTGATAATGATTTTCCTTAGTATAAATCTGTGGATTGAATTGTTTTAACTAGTCGTCTTAAGACAAAGATCTGATTGCGCCATAACCGGAAAGGGTGCTATTGATAACGACGTATTGGTGTCAGTAGAACCTTTATCATCATCACGTGGTTCGTGTTATGATTTTGCGGTAAACGTTGGACCGAATTTACACGAGGTACACGAGGTACGAGATACAAAGATCATAGCTATATATTGTCTTATATAATTGCCAATTTGTATTTCTCGTATAATTAGTAATTATCTATACTAATATTATAAAGCGGAAGTGTTTGTTTGTTTAAACGCGCTAATCTCAGGATATACTGGTTCGATTTGAGTAATTATATTTTTGTTGGATAGTCCATATATAGAGGAAGGTTTTAGGCTTTATAACATTACGCTGAGACTAATAGGAGCGAAGCGTCAGTGAGAAATGTTGCAAAACGGGGAAAAGGCTACTATACCCCCCAAAGTCATTAATCTACGCGGACGAAGTCGCGGGCACTGCTAGTGTAATTATAATCAATGAAATATGTAATAATTCAAAAATTGTTAATTTGAGCAATACACAAGTTCTTTCCACGGCAAGACAAGTTCTACCTTTACAAGAGTAGAGTTATAAAGAAAGTTCAGATTTTGATCATTATCATTATATCAGCTATCGGTAGACCACTGTTGGACATAGCCCTCCACAAAGAGGGGGATTTTTGCCCATAATTGCTGCGCTGGGCAAGCATAGTGTTATCGACGGGAATACTGCTGAAAATCCCCGCCCTGCGCATTTTAGCTGTAATGTTACGGATGACATGCCGTCATCTGTCAGTTCTGGTACCTCAGTTTTTTAGAACACCTCGTGCGTTTGCATTAAAACATCGAACTAACTTTCACGTTTCAACCATTAGCGATTACGGCTAAGCGTGTTTTTATGGCTTACAATACTATAGTAAATTATTTTGATCTATTTTGTCAGGTTCGGCTTCGATTTTCATCGTTTGCCTTGCATAACATCACATTAGAAACTTCTAAAATTATCAGTGTTCTCTAGTATATGTATTCTCTACTACATCTCTACGATATGTATTATACATATAAATATTCCTCTTGAATCAAACGATCAATTGAAAAACAACCGCATCAAAATCTGTTGCGTAATTTTAAAGATCTAAGCATACATATTTGTCTTGAGGTACCTGCAGAGTAGAATAGTACCCCCCTCCCCCTGTACCAGGTGTCGTAAGATGCGGCTAAGGTATTTTACTGTATATAATACCAACCTAGTGAATTGTCTTAACTATATACCTATGTTTAGCAACTATTATTTGAGATATAAACTATCTTAACTCTCAGGTTAGATCAAACAGTACACAGCAAGAAAAGAAAAACTAAAATCGGCTTAGTAGTTTTTTATTAGACCAGGTCAACAAAAATTCATACAGTCCCCATTATAGTAATCGTTAATCGCAACCTTAAGATGCTCATAATATCACAAAGGCTTGGTGGTGCCTTGTTACTTAAAGATATTTTATGACATAATCTAGTAATTTCTCTGCCTCTCTGCTGTTTGGCGGTAGAAATATGTCTCGAAGTTCATTCCTGACAAACACCGTGTTGTGTAATTTTTATAAATAAAGATTTGTAAAAATATAGAAAGGAATTGAAACTAGCCTTATGATAGTTCTGTTCCAAGCTAAGATTGTCTATTTAGCTGACATCGCATTTCACTTTTTGGTTCAAGATAAGTTCATTTGCAGTTAGCTTTGTATTTCTAATACTAGTTAGAGTTACACATAGAGTATATTCCGGGAGAAACTTTGTATGCACAATTGTTTGTTTTAATGCTGAACTCAAACAGAAAATGGCAACTTGGTTCTGGACCCAAATTATTTTGATTAGTTAAGCAATGTTATGGCATTTCGAGAGGTACCGACAGAGTGGAATAGTACGTCTTCCACTAGTCTAGCCACTGAAAGTATGGTAATATCCATAGTATTACACGGATTAATAAAATAAATAATTAGTTCACCAACAAATCAGAACTTATTTTACAATCAAATCTCAACCAGCAACTTCGTCGCCTCTTATGACACCTGGTACAGGAAGAGGTACCATTTTACTCTGCTGATACCCCGCAGTTGATAAAGATTATCTTAAGTATAAAACTGCGGTGGATCGAAAGACGATTGCACCAACACCGGAAACGGTTCAATTAATATTGACTTATAAGTGTTAGTAGAACCTTTATCATCACCACGAGGTTTGTGTAATTGATCTGCGGAAAATTTTACTGGACCAAGTTTACTGAAGGTAGACCTCAGGTTATACAAAGGTCGTCTGATTGGAGAGAGGCAGTGAAATTACGGGGTATATTTGACATTGTATCTTCAGTTCACAAGGTTGGTGAAACGCTATTGATACCTTTGTGGTGACACGAGCGTCTATAGACTGCGGTCTTCTTATTTATCGACCTGGTCAAATTGAAAAAAAGCTACCCGACAGACGTTGTCTTGTCCTAATTATACTTATATGTTTCACCATCCACCACCACCATATACATATATATACATTTTCGCAATAAGTTAAGTAAATAATTAAAAATAAATAATCTGGAGAACTTACCTGCAGGAACAACTTGGAATACGCACGGTCGCTTCTGCTTCCCCACTGCGTTAGAGGCTCGGCATAGCAGCGCTCCATAATCCCGCTCACTGGCTGCGCGGTATCGGAGCTCACTTGCTGTGCCACCCGTTGACACTGTCAAAAATATAGAATAGTTATGAAGAAGATCGTAATCTGATTGATTTTAAGCGAAGCGGGTAATGCTCCTTATAAGAATCAACGATAACGATATAGTCCGACAGATTAGCTAGTTGAAGAGACAGTGGGTAGAGCACTTAGCAAATATTATGCCCTTTTGAAGCTGGGTAGGCGAAAGAAGCGATAATTCCAGTTAACAATCCCGTATTCTCTCCCTCCTCCAGGCTCGCAATATTGTGCAGTCTAGATAGTTTTTGCAATGCTGTATGTCATGCTTATTACGCTCTCATATGCCCGAAAGTGCCTGAAAAAAGATTTTTGAAGACAATGACGAAAGATCATAAAATGGTTTGGAAATGTCCAGCGTGTCAAAACTACTCGAAGAACATTCATACCTAATAAATGATTAGTTGAGGAACATTGGCCTATTGCAATTTTTTCAGCACTTGCAATTTAAATCCCCATCTATAATATTTATTAAATAATATTTATATTCTTTAGTAGGTCCAGCTATACATTTGTAATCAGCAACAAGGATTTAGATCAGGTAGATCAGTAAATTCAAATCAATTAACTATGGTGTAATTTATTTTGGAATCAATGGATAGAGGAATGCAAATAGATGTGCTATATTTTGATTACCGCATTAGATTTCGACGGCCTTTGATAGAGTCAATTGCAGAATCCTATTATCTAAACTTGATCCTTTTGGTTTTTCTTCTAAGCTCATCAATTTATTTAGTGTTTATTTTACAGATCGATAGCAATTTGTTTTCCACGGTTGTTATGTATCGCAAGCATATCGCAACACCATCTGGTGTGACGCAAGGATCGATACTTGGCCCTTGGCACTTCTTGCTGATGGTAAACGACGTAGTTAATGCGCTTAAATATACTAAATGTCTACTTTGTGTTGACGATTTAAAATTATATGCAGAAGTCAAGGATACAGAAGGACATTAATGCCTCATATGAGTGGAGTAATGAGAATGGCTTAGAGTTTAACTATTCTAAATTTTACATCATCACCATCAGTCGTGAGCATAATTTCGTCAAATACTAATAAAAGTTAGGCAACCAAGTCATTGACCGCACAAACACTATGGAAGACCTGGGTGTGCCATTTTACCCTTTCCTTAAATTTAACGAACACATTTCCGCTCTCACTCATCGCTGTTTTAGTCGTTTAAGATTTGTAATACGGAACTCACGTAATTTTCACAATTCAAATAACTCCTAGATCCTCTTTATCATTCTAGTACGAAGTTCATTAGAATCTAGTGCATCTAATTGGATTTCACACGAGGCCAAGTATAGACAATTAAAAAAAAAGTTCAGAAATCGCTGCTGTTATAGTAGGGTATTCCCCCATTATCCCTTTATGTACTCAACTAAGTTTTCGCTGGGAGACATCATCATATCAGCCATTAGAAATACACAAGAAAGGCCTCTCAAAGCGTGTCGGCAATCGTAAAAGCAGCTTTCACGATAGGGATGCTGCTGCCCATCCCCGCCCTGCATATTAGAGCTACACTGATTGCTGGGAATGTTGGAGATAAATTCTCTGATATTGCGCGGAGATGTGGACTGCCTGAATGTGTAAAGCAATTGTTTCGCATATTTGAGTCTGACAAACTACTGCGCATTCGATCCGGACGTAGACATCGGCTGTTTACTCAGACGCAAATTACTTATAACTAAATTGGATGTAAAATAATTTATTTATTAACATCACAATTGTGTGATTGGAATAACCTGTATAATTTATGTTAATAACAAATAATAAAATAGATAAATATGCAAGAATTGCATGAATAGTTAAATTTTGATTTTTTTTCATTCGAGTTAAGTTTTATATAGGAACTAGCGTACCAAAAAATTATCCCCGTAGGAGGTGAATCAAAAAAAAATTTTCTTTTAAAATCAAAATTTTAAGTTCCTGAACTTTTTCATAGTTTATCAGTTAGGCATTCCGTCAGTCGAAGCAGCTTCTCTTTTTATGTATATATAAGAGAATGCTGGTTCAAGTTTTTTAGTTGTTAAATTTTTGTCAAATAATAAGAATACAACTTATGTATGATGTATTTATATTGCAATGGTGTCAGACACTTTGTACTGAATTAAGCATATATTATTTGTAAACACAAATTAACTAGTTTCAGTTTTCAGGTTTAACTTATGTCTACTTTTTCGCTTACTTGGTCGTTATAGTATTCTTAAATATAAATTTTAATATATTGTTTATATAAAATTCATCAACATACCAGCCATTGGATGTCCATGCTGGAGAGGAAAGACTTCAAGTCAGAAGGCGACTTAAGAAAAGAAATAATGATTTAAATAAGCCAACGGGTCTTATGAATCGGTTTACAAGAAAGTCAATAAACGTTTTTAATATAATAATAATACACTTTATTGTACACTTAAATTACAGACAATAGTATTTATAGTTATAAATAGAGAAGTACAATTGGTGGCCTTATCGCATATAACGATTTTTTCAAGGCAACCTTTGAATGGAAATGCGTGAAAACATATTTTAAAACATGAGATAGTATGAGGTATACCAAATAAAAATAATAATAAAAATAATGCTATTAACATGGCACACACTTTTAAAATTAAAAAAGAAAAATGTAAAAATTATATATTTTTACATTTTTTCTTTTCCCACAATCTATTATAAAAATTGTTTTAATAACGGTAATCATCGATCACAATATTTGAAGTCCCAAAATGAGTATTTATCCTCCTTTGTTCTACAATGTACATTGTATATTAAAAGAGTGTATCAATGCGTTTTTTAATAAATAGAACAAAATAAAAGAATTATTTTTTACCATATACGCATTTACTAATTGGTTCTGGAAGTTAGTTGCTTATCTATTTTGCTTGTTTTTCCAACGTTGTTCAGCGTCAACCGATTTTACTTCCATACTAGAAAGGAGTCTCTGACAAAATCAGGAACATCTTAAAGCCTCCTTCGTGAGGCATCTTACATTTGATTAAGAACCTAAGTCAACATCACAACACTGCCACATTATAAAATATTGTCAGTAAACGTAAATGGGAACGAAAATGTAATAAATAAAAATATGAAGGTCGAACGTCCAACTTAAAATTTTAAAAGCTAAATAAACCCCGTGTAACGCCGTTGAAAAAAAGTTTTAGAATAATATAAAACTAGCAATATTACGCATTCAAGTCAAACTAAAAATATAATACATTCAATTGTGTGAAAGAAGTCGATTACAAAAATTCACAAGCTTCGTTGTCACAATGTTTAACAACGCGACGCGCATTGAAGGCCGGATGCGTTGAAACATCCAGGAAACATTTTCATGTTGCGGGATGTGTTTTTGTTCTACGTGGAATTATCTTTCGCTATTTAATTTGGTTTTTCGACTATTTTAAAATAACTATATTTAAACTTCGTACCATAAAAAAAAACTAAAAAGATCTTATATCATTTCCTTATGCATCCTGATATCTTTACAAAAACTGCTTGTACCATTTTTTTTAAAGGGGTTTTTTACTTTTAATATACTATTTTCGACTTACTACATGATCCTGAGGTTTTTTTTGGTAAGGAATCATATTATTTGACGGGCCCGATGGCGCAGATGGTAGTAATCCTATCTTGTGTGCCAAAGGTCCTGGTTTCGATTCCCACCCAGAGCAAATGTTCATTTGATGATATTTGTGTTAGTTCTGTGTCTGGGTGGTAAAAATATATATTTTAGTATTGTGATTCGTCTGTTGTCCGGCGTCGATAACACAAGAGCTTTATGCGACGTACTACGGAGTCAGATTAATGTATGAGATGTGAGAATTTATTATTATTATTATTTATAAAAAGAGATGCTCTTTTGCAGAAATAGTTGCTAAATGATTAAACGACTTGTTATTTTTTGCAGGTGATGAAGTATCGAGATTATAAACTGCTTATTTATCGTCATACCAGCCATTGGAAATCCAGCTGGACATAAGCCTTTCTAAAGAAGGAGGTTTTTTGCCCATAATTGCCACGCTGAGCAAACGTATCGGCAATCGCAGAGCACAGCTATAGCACCAGGGATACTGCTGCCCACTCTCACCCTGTGCAATTGAGCTGCATGCACTGTTTTGGATGGATATACCGCCATCTATCGGTTCTGGTATCTTAGTCGCCTCTTACGACACCTGGAGCAGCGGGAGATACTATTCGATACTGCCGGTACCTCCCGGCATTGCTAATGTAATTTTTTAATTATAAACAAACAACCTTGTGACTTACAGACTATTATTTCATATTACCCAGTAATTTCACTGCCTCTCTCATCCTTCGAACCGGAACACAGCAATGCGATCCCTGCTGTTTGATGGTAGAAATAGATGAGAGGGAAGTACTAATGCAAACAACCTTTATATGTAGTCTATCTCGTAAAATATATCTAGACAAACGAAGCTGCTTTTTAACTAGCATAAGGAAATGGTACAGAAATTACAGACAAGGCATCGTGGAAACGAGACTGCGTTTCACCATTATCTTCACAGCAAATTGAATTTAAATTCCATGAATATACTGAGGAACTAAACTAGGTCACATTGTTTTATATGTCGAGAATAAACCGTTATGGTGTTAAATTGTAATAGTCTTTCTGTACCATAAATCTGAAGAGAGTTGGAAGAGAACTGCCAATTACAACCACTACCAGTATGGTCGTACCATCGCACAGTAGTAGAAAATATTAGTTTGTTAGCCACTGAGTGCCTATTTATAATAATAATAATAATAAATTCCCACAACATCTCATACATTGACCTGACTCCGTGGTAAGTCGCTTAAAGCACTTGTGTTACGGACGCCAGATAACAGAGGAATCAGAGCAAACACAAATATCATCATATAAATATTTGCTCTGGGTGGGAATCGAACCCACGACCCCTGGTGCACAAGACAGGATCACTACCATCTGCGCCATCGCCATCCGTTATAAATCATTTAAATAAATAAACAATAAATAATTTCACATAACATCTCATACATTGTCCTCAACTCCGAGGTAAGTAGACAGATATCAGAAAACAGAGGAAACACAAATATGCTACTTAAAAATATATTTTAACATCCAGGCACAGTACAAACATAAATATCATCATAAGAATATTTATTCTGTGTGGGGATCGAACCCACGACCTTTAGCGCATAAGATAGGATCACTACCATCTGCTCCATCGGGCCGGTCGTTGGGAAGATATAAAGCAATATTTTCAATCGTACTGTATATTTCTTTATGTATTTCTGCAATGAAAAATACCACCGTTTAAGACTTTTTTTACAAAAGTTATGAAATGATATTATTTTAGAAACAGCGCTCTTTATATTTGTCTGGAGATGAGTATTTTTTATTTCTTTTTAAAAACGCTATTTTTTTCTTACTTGTAACTTAATTTCCGTCTCCTTTAATTTGTAACTTTTGGTTTATTTAGGAAAACTATTTTAAAGTTGTTTGTGAACGTATCGTTGAATTTTCGAATTAAAAAAATCTCTACATAGTAATAGAAATGATTCAAAAGGAAAATGTGTATATATAAACCATGCATTTTTATGTGTGGTGTACAATAAAGTATTTATTATTATAATATAGTAGAGAAACACTGATAATTTTAGATAATTTTTTCAGTTCTGATTGCGTACACACATTTATATATATATAGGATAGTTGATATCTCAATATATGTTTCATGGTTAAGACAGAACAACATCTTCGGGTCAGCTAGTTTATCAATACGTATAAATAAAATTGGAGTGTCAGTTTATAATATTAGATTAAATGCTTTTTTATAGATACAAATAGATGTATTTGTTTTAATTATATTAATGCTGGTCTGTCTTGTTTGTCTTGTTTGTCTTTTGTCTTATGTTTGTCTTACGTTTGTCTTATGTTTGTCTTTTGTTTGTCTTATGTTTGTCTTACGTTTGTCTTATGTTTGTCTTATGTTTGTCTTACGTTTGTCTTACGTTGTTTTATGTTTGTCTTATGTTTGTCTTATGTTTGTCTTATGTTTGTCTTATGTTTATCTTATGTTTGTCTTATGTTTGTCTTATGTTTGTCTTATGTTTGTCTTATGTTTGTCTTATGTTTGTCTTATGTTTGTCTTATGTTTGTCTTACGTTTGTCTTATGTTTGTTTTATTCAAATATAATTTGAGGACGCGGATAAAATAGCGGGTACACCTAGTCTTTATTTAGCCTATTTTAACTTTGGCCTAAGTCTAATTAGTATAATTAATAAGATATATAATTCCGACTGACTATCTGTTTTAAGCAATAATATCAACTCGCATTCAAACAATCAATTTTGCCAATCGCCATAACGGTTACAGTAGAAAAGTTTAGGTTTAGTCCAAAGCATAAGGAATTCTTTAAAAATTACAATGTGAGTTTTCTTAATTTTCTCTAAATTATAATCAACTTTCTAGGTTTACTGATTTAAAAAATCGTGCCCTAGCAATAACAAACCCTGTTCTAGCAATAAAAAACTTAGCAATAAAAAAAATGCGTGGCCGAAGTAAGTCACTTGAGCACTTGTGCTACGCACATTTGACAAAAAAGGAAAGTAAAAGGAACGACACATATACAACTTAAATATCGCTACTAATATTGTAAATGCGTAACTCTGACTGTCTATCTGTCTGTCACTTTCCCGCTTAAACCTCTCAAACAATTTTGATGAAATTTCGCACAGACAATCTTAAAATCCCGAGAACATAGGGCATAGGCTATTTTTTAATTCAAAATAAGGAGTACCAGACGTCGAAAGCGGGGGTTAAAAGTTGTATGAAAGTATCGCCATTTTTAGAGCTAGAAACTTGAAACTTATTTTTAGGCCATTGATTCGATATAAATAAACGTCAAATTCAAAGTTTATATAAGTTAAAGTAAAGAGGTATGGTACCCAAAAACACTTTCACGTGGACAAAGTCGCGGGAACAGCCAGTAGATAATAAATAAATTTACTCAACATCTCAATCGATGGCTCCATGATAAGTAACTTAAAGCACTTGTGTTCCGGTTATATCAAAGTAATTACATATATAATACTTAAAAAATAACACCCAGACTTAGAACAAATACAAATATTTATCGTATTAATATTTGAACCGGGAATTGAACTTTTGGCGCGCAAGTTAGGATTTCCAGCATATGGGCCAACGGGTCCATCTAAAGTCATTTACCATATCTCGCTGGTGACACTTGGAAGCTTTCCCCACTGTTATTGAATTGCCAGTAGAACGTGACGTCGGCGGGGTCAGCGTTCACCGTGCATCGGACCCTCAGAGGCTCGTCCAGTCTTGCTCCGATCAGCAATGGCGTCGGTTGCGCGCAAACAGGAGCAACTACATACAAAATATTAAAAGTCAAATATGTTTTCAAGCAGCGTAAGGCGTCCACACGAAAGTTGGTCAGACTGGTCAACTGGTCCTATTGGAGATTACTTGGGGTGGCCTATGTCCAGCAGTGGACGTCTTATGGCTGATATGATGATGATGATGTTTTTATTGATAAAGGCCTATCATAGGTACTTTCTAGCCGCAGCATACTGGCAGAGCAGAATGGTGCCTCCCTCTCTACTCCACCGGTACCCCAAGACACATCTAAAATGTAAACCTGTTAATCGTTGTTAGAAGAGCTACTAAAGAAGGGCCAGGTCAGAAGTACCAAGAATTAACGAGCGTGTATGTTTACTAATGCGAGAAAGGGAAGCGAGAGAGGTTTGCCAAGATCGTAACAAGTGGAGATCCATAGTCTCTACCTACCCCGATATCGCATGGATATTTAACAAACGTTTCAAATATTTTAACAAACACACATGTTAAGTTTACTTTTTAGGTCGGTTAACTCATTTTAAGATTTTTTTTTCAACCACAAACTCTTTCTATGCTTGTGGTCACAATTCTCAATTCTATTTTGCACCTTAAAAGAGTAAATTTCAATAAAAAAATAAACATGTTTTCAATTAAATGTTTTAAGAACATGACTCTTTAGGTTTATTCCTTTATATCAATCCTTAAAAAGGGTAATTTTTTTTTTTATTTCTTCTTAGTGTTCATCCACATTTGGAAACAATAGTTGTTCAATTTCACATTTTTCCCATTAGCGGTTACGGCTGTGTTGGTCTATATATTAGTGGGAATCTCCTTTTATATAAATAGATAAACTGTACTAAATTTCATGTATTTATCTTTATTAGATTTTGACTTCGCAGACATGCTGCCGCGAATTTTGAGTTTGATCATCATAATTATCATACCAGTCATTACAAGCCCACAGTTGGACATAAGCCTCTTCAAAATTCGGGGATTTATGCCCATAATTGCCGCGTTGGGCAGGCGTAGTGGCAATCATAGAGCGCAACTTCGCTACGAGGATGCTGCTGCTCATCCCCACCCTGTAGTATTTAAGCTGCGCTGTTCTGGGTGGACCTCAGTCGCCTCCTAGGACAACTAGTACAGAGAGTACGACTCTCTCTTTCTTCTACTCCGCCAGTACCTTACGGCTTTCTCCTTTTATATGTATAGATAATTTTGATTGTAAGAGAAAAGCTGCACACAGCAAGAACTTACATTGCACCCTGAGGTAGACAGCTTGACTACTCGACTCTCCCATCTGGTTCGCAGCTCTGCAAGTGTAGAGTCCACCATCTCTCTTAGTCACTCTCTGGAGCACCAACGATTTGGTGCTGATGAATACGCCTGACGTAATGTTCTGTGTGACCTGAACATCCTGGGTAATTTGAAAATCTTGGTTATTTTTTTTATAAATGTGATAATAATAACTATATTGCACAAAATCACATACATTGACCTGACCTGAGATAAGTCGCTAAAATCATTTATGTTTCAGACACACAGGAATCACAAATAATACTTAAATACATATTTAACACCCAGATACAGATTAAAAACTAATATTCGCACAGGATAGTATCATTACCGTCTGCACAATTGGGCTCGTTAATATATGTGTAAGGAATTTATCGCATCGAAGAACACTTGCTAACCCGAAAAAATTAGTGCCAATGGATCTGAGCTGAAAATAGAGTCCAATTCATCCCACGGGATAGTGATTTCAGAATAAAAAATAGGCCATGAGTTATTATCAATAATCCCAGTGCCAAATTTAATTAGATCTATTCTTATTTGTTAAGTGATACATCCACACATTAATACTCACAAAATTTTGCAATTATAATAATAATAAGGTTAATGAAAAATTAAACCTATGTATATCAAAACGTTGGACCATCTCTATTGTATTTCAGTATTCGAATGTCACAATGGTCCGTTCTATATTTGGTAGTGTCTTATGCACCTAGGATCGTAGGTTCAATCGCCACTCACGACATAGATTGATGGGATGTATATTTGTGTTTTTACTGTGAGTGTGTGAGTGGGTGTTAAATACATGTATCACAAATGCTTTATGTTTCTAGTCTTGAAGTCCGGTCAATGAATGTATAAATAGTACCTATTACGTATAGTACGTATTTGCATTCAATTCATTTTTTTTATTTTATTTAATGAATAGAAATAAATGTTAATATTCTCTTGCAAAATACACGGGGTAGATGAATTCACAATCAAGCATTCAAGTAATGAAAAGTGACGTCGACATAACATACTCTATGCGAACGAAAACCGATATTCCACATCTTTAATTAAAGCTTTTATCGCATCCAATCAATTACCTCTTTGATGGGGCAGGAATTACTGTAAAACAGGTTTTGCTATAACGTCTCTCGTTTCTTCGAGTAGAACTCACTCACGTTATGGTACCAGGAGATGCGATGTTCCTTTGGGTTCGCGCGGATATTGCATTCGAAGTACACGTCATCGCCTTCCTTTATATCGTTCGGGTTCAGCGTGCTACCCAGCGACATAGTCAGGACTGGCCTATCTGTAGTACAAAAAAAAATTGTATGTTGCTCCTCTGTAGTCTCTGTATTTAGCCTGATCAAGTTTACTTTAAAGATTGTAGCGTAATATAGTGGCAATTTGGCAGTGTGGTACCCGCAGAGTAGAATAGTACCTCTCCCAGTACCATGTGCCAAGAGGCGACTGAGATACCTAAACCGACAGATGGTAGTATATTAATTTGGAGCAGTGTACTCAAATGCAACAAACAGTGCGGGAATAGGCTGCAAACTCCCCCTTTTTGGAGAAGACCTTTGTTCAGCAGTGGACGTTTTATGACTGCTATGATGATAAAAAATGTAGAAGAAGCATTTAGCAAAAAACCTTTTTCTATTTATTAAAACTTTGGTCCAAATTAAAAGAATTACGTTAAGTATGGGTAGGTGGAATGATTCTATAAAAGCATACGAATTAGCAGGAAAAATTGAAGATATCTTCAAGAAACGTGTATTGACTCTAAATTTGCAAAAGAAATAAGGCAAATATGCCCAAAGGCGTAGGTAGTAACCCTTACTTAAGCACCAAAGTTCGATCCCCAATTAGGAAAACATTTATATTTATGTTTGTTCTGTATCTGGGTGTTATACATTTGTTTGTTACACAAGTACTTTGAGCGGCTTATCTCGGAGTTAAATCTTTATGTGATTTACTATTATTAGGTAAATTAAATTAATTAATGCTGGTAAAGCCGGTATGAAGCATGCGTAAGTGAAACACAAAGAGACATGCTGTCGCGAAATATCCAAATTCCAGTCCATAATGTGAGAGATAATGAAATTGGAAGGCTATATTATTGGTTCTATGCATGAAAATTATATACAAAAAATGCTGAATTTAATATTAAAGATAATACTTCCTAGATTAAAACAAATTTTTTCAGGTGTTCGTCGGACTTATACCCTGCTTCTTTTTGCACAATAGTGGTGTCATTGCACTACCGAGACTTCATTACAATAGTTTTGAATTTCTTATGATGAAGTTATTATCTTTGTATGTATAGATAGAAATAGAAATATATATTAATCGAATTGAAATAAAATAATATTACTGCAAAATAATTGATATTATAAAAAGCTCTCACAGCATTGAAATTTTCCTCAAGCTCATTTTAGTTTTATGAACTAAAGTTCAGCTATAATTTCTTACTTCAAAATTGCTAGCGAAATAAATGAAGTTTTAACTTTTATATTTCTTTTAAAAGAAGTGGAAAATTTAAATTAAAAATGTAGTTAGAAAATTGCATTCGTCTGTTCAAGTTTTTTATTCAGCCACAGATCCTAATTTCCGATCTTAGATTTGAGAAGTTATAAACATTTTTCAAATAATTGCGAAAGGATAATAAAGAAATTTCCTTTGTTTATTTCTTTGCTTTACTCTTAAAGGATGTTTGCTTGTTTTGTTTGTACAATTTAATTTTAATCTTATTGTTTTATCTAATCACGTGCTTTTCAATTTTGAAAGTATCCTAATGGAAATGCTTATAATTTCGTGTTTCCCAATTAGTCTTTGGCGCACTAGTATATCTACTGTAGAAATCTCATGTATTTGTTTGACATTGCGTGTATCAAAAGTGCAATGTACGTTTATGTATGTTTAACGGATGAAATTGATGAGAGTGAAGTACCAATGCAGATGACCTTTGTACTAGGTATCGAGATAAAATCTGATATCTCTAAAAATTCTCAATGATATAAATCGCTCTGAACCGTTCTCTTTCGCCGATAGCGATGGCTTTCTTGAATCACCACTTATTATTTAAGTATAAATTATATTTCCAATACATATTTACTAAACCAGCAAAAAGCGATTAAGCTGATCGCCACCTGATTCACAATAGTCCTTATGGTTTTCAATATGATTGCAACTCAAAACCTAGTGTCCAGCGCGCTGTAACATTAACCCTGCACGTTTAATTTCACGGCTATCCATGTAATGACTCCCAAAGTGTAACACCGGAAACTGTGTACAGTGTACTCTGAATAAATCCTAAATTGAAAATGTATAAGATGGAGAATTGGAAGCGAACTGCGCTATACTAGAATGTAAATCGGATACGAAATCTGAATTACTGGTGGGGATTAATCCAGGCCGCCTTCTAGGCACCGATCTCACCTTAAGTCGTCGACGATAGTGAGGACCGCATTTCAGGAAATGATGACAGCGTGTGTCTGTTCCCGCTAATGCTATCCTTATTGTGCAATACGGGAAAGATGGCGTCAGTAGTGTAATGTTTTGTAATCCGGATCAATAGTAACCTTAATCTTCATACAGGAAAGGCCTCTGTCTAAACGTCAACCACTGTCGGACGATAGCCTCCCCTAGAGATTTTGAATATAGGACAAGATCAGTAATTAATTTATTCCTATTACCCAAAATTTCACCGAAATATCTTAATCATGCCCAAAATTGCCTGCCAAAGCTGATTGCAAAGCATAGTGACAGAGAAACCGCTGCTCAAACTTAACTCAAACACCCGTTGCATTTATGCTCAGTTCCTACGGTTAGATATATAACCCGTCGTTTTTTTACCCGTAGATAGGTACCACAATCACCACTACCTACCTAGTACATAGGGAGGTACTGTTCTACTCATGGTATAAAGGTTAGCCTGAGTAATGGCCACCAATATAAAAAGTATTGCACTAGAATATTTGTAGTCTAATTTTAGTACTTACAAACAACGGTCATTCTGAAGGAATCTTCAAGAGCAACGCTCAGTACGGCGTTCTCAGCCCTGCACCTGATGACGGCTCCATCGTCCTCGGGTTGAGGAAGCATTGTCAGTCGGCTCACTGTCGTCGTCTCGTTTGTGAATTCGTGGTGCTGAAAAATAGCATTATTTTAACTCTGCTTTCGGTTAAATTTGCCTTGTAATAAATTAATGGGTTAATCATTGTTAGCTTGATAGGTGCTTATGGACTATATCATATCATTCCACATTATGCCACATAGTCTTGATTAATAAGTTTCTGAACAAAACTGACAAAAAAATTATATTGTTTTTGTCATGAACGTGTCCGAAATGAATAAAGAATGTATACCGACTTTACAGGCAACCAATTTTTTTTTTCACAATTGCCGTGCTGGGCAAGCGTGTTGGCAATCGCTTATCCCTACTCTTTTCCTTAAAGCTACACTGATTTATACCGTCATCTGTCGGTTTTGGTACTTTAGTCTTCTCTAATGTACTCCGGATACAATTCGATTTACATTTTTTAAAACTTTTCTCAAAAATTTAAAAGAACTCATGAACTTGTTCTAAAATTAGGGAAAACACAAAGTGTCTTAGTCCTGTTTGGGTTATAAAAGTTAGTATAAAAAATCCACACCAACATAATGTTTGAATTGTAAAACTTAATTGTCTAACAACACGAGGCGATGGATTGGAGTCAAACTTGAGTATATAGCAGGCAATAATCAACACGCCAGACTGATTTCGTCGCTTGATTACTCCTCAAAGAGATGGTTAATGTAATCAGCGGTATTGGCGATCATTCTGCTAATGACGTATGCATATTGCTATGAATAGTTAGCGGACCACTTTGCGTGTCTGCCAAGGACATTTTACAATTGGATGTTTAGCATTAGACTCCGAAGGTGGCTAAAGGTTTGCTCGAGGATAGATTTAGTTACCACAATAGCATATGCTTATTGATGTTTCAAAATAAATCGATAGTTTGTTGAAGAAATCTATAATAGAGTAAGATTTAAATAAGAAATAGCATATTTAACACCAAAAATATGATAATTGATAGATTCGCTTTAATAAAAAATATAAAAAAACTGATTAAAAATTAGGTCAACTTTTTTATCGTCATCATTATATTTGCTATTGGAAGTCTTCTGTTGGACAAAAGCCACGCCAAGAAATTGGGATTCTTTTTCATAATTAACGCGCTGGACAAGCGTGTTGGCAATCGCAGAGCGTAACTTTCGCGATAGGGATGATGTTGACCTTTCCCGCCATGTGCATGTCGGTTGTGGTATCTTAGTCGCCTCTGATGACATATGAAACAGAGGGTACCGCAACAGTTTTCCAAATTACCCCTTTCTTTAGCAGGACTCCCCAAAAAGATAATTAGTCCATAATTGCCACGCTGGGCAAGCGTGTTGGCAATTGCAGAGAGTAGCTTTCGCGACGGGGATACTGCTGCCCTTTTCCACGCTGTGCATTTGAGCTAAACTATTTTACTTTGCGCAAGTTGATTTAAAAAATGTCACTAATTAGTGATGACAGATGTTTGTTCTTCCAAAACAACAAAAGGTACCTTTCCCTTGGTGTATCGCCTGTTCTCTCGGTACCATGTGATCTGAGCTGGTGGTCGGCTTCCATGTGTCACGCATATCAAAGTAATCTCCGTGTCAGCTGCCATTTTTCCAGGTTTATTTGTGATTGAGACTGATGTGGGCCGTACTATGGAAAAACATATTAAGTTAAGAGGAAACTATAAGTTCACTTGTGTTACGAAAATCCGATAACAGAGGAATCACAAAAATATAATAGCTAAATCGAATATTTAACACCCAGACATAAAACAAAAATATAAATATTTGTCCTATATAGCAATCGAATGCACGTCTTGTGATGCACAAAATAGGATCTCTACCATCTGCGCTATCAGGTAATCTGCCAGTTCCTCGTACCATAGTTTTCTTACATCTCTTTATTTTAACTTGGTACAAAGGGAGGTAATATTCTGATCTAACTATACCCGACGGTGTATAATGATAAATTCTGATAACATAAACTCAAAATAACGGATGAAGTGGACTATATGCTTATATGTCTACCTGGTCCAAAAAATAAAAATACATTATCAACATACGTCTCATTTCAACCCGGGCAGTTCTCTCATGCGGGCTTAATAGAGGCGTATTGGTGGCCTGGCACCTTATACTGGTGTTTAGCCAACTTCTCTCAGCGCCACCTACGCTGATCCTGCTGATGATCACCTTCCCGTCATTCTTCAGCACCGTATGGTCTTCCAAAGGCTTGTCATTGATAAGCCACGTCAAGGTTGGCTGCGGACGACCTGTCAACAGAAACTCACTTTAACATTTTGGTTTGTCACTTAAACATTTTGGTTTGTTCGGTGTTTGGGTGTTAAATATATATATGGGCCGATGGCACAGATGGTGGTGATCCTGTCTTGTGCACCAGGGGTCGTGGGTTCGATTCCCACCCAGAGCAAATATTTATATGATGATATTTGTGTTTGCTCTGTGTATGGGTGTAAAATATATGTATTTAAGTAGTATATTTGTGATTCCTCTGTTGTCTGGCATTCGTAACACAAGTGCTTTAAGCGACTTACCACGGAGTCAGGTCAATGTATGAGATGTTGTGGGAATTTATTATTAAAAAAAAAAAACTAGTTTTGCTTAGGCCAAACTAGTTGATCCAGATATAACGTACACTTAAATATAAACTAGTACGGCCTAGTCATAAAAAAATTGTAGATAGTATACCTAATAACTCAAATTTATCTATTATAAACTCATGTAAAATTATCTTTACAGTAAAAATTATGTAATCAACAAAAACTCACTTTAATATTTTGGTTTGATACTTAAATATTTTGGTTTGTTCAGTGTCTGGGTGTTAAATATATGTATGGGTCAATGGCGCAGATAACAAAGGCCGTAAATTTGATCCCCACTCACGACAAATATTTATATCATTATAGTTGTGTTTTTTGTTTGTAAGTATATTATATGTTACCAGCCAAAGCTGATTACAGGACAAACGAGTTTAACCTAAGCAAAACTAATTTATCCTAACCTAAACTAGTTTAGCCTAGGCCAAACTACATAGTTGATTTAAATATAAAACACACACTATAACAAAAACTAGTGCGGTCTAGTCTTAACATTATATTATATCTAATGATCCAGATATAATTATACACACTCTAAGATAAACTAGTACGGTCTAATCAAAACCTAATAGTATATATAAAAATTCAAAATAAAAAGATAAACTCAATAAAATACTCGGGAATTAGTAAAATTATCATTACAGTAAAAATATTGTAAAAACGGAGGAAAATGAGACGTACTGCGAACTTTCGTTGGGTTCGCGAATAAAAGAAACCAGTAGATCTTATGATGGATATAACTTAATGTACTAGATATCATCATTATCAAAGTAGCCATGAAACATCCACTGCTGGACATAGGTCTCCCCAAGGGGGAATTTGCCCATAATTGCAATTTTACAGCTTAACTTCGCAACAGAAATGCTGCTGCCCCATTTCCGTCCTGTTGCATCTGAGCATTGCTGTTTCGAGTGGGTATACCGCCATTAATCGGTTTTTGGTACCTTAGTTTCCTCTTAACACACTGGGCATGGATGGAGGTACTATTCTACTCTACTGGCACCCAACTTGATATGACTTAATCCTTTTATAAATTTTACCATAGTAAAAAACAAGGCTAACTGTTATCGCTGTCTGTATGCGTTGGTCTCTCT
The DNA here is from genome assembly GCA_020976665.1 of Heortia vitessoides. NCBI lineage: Eukaryota > Metazoa > Arthropoda > Insecta > Lepidoptera > Crambidae > Heortia > Heortia vitessoides. The sequence goes on from JACJUM010002477.1 coordinate 12,806,611, forward strand.
CTACTTTCCTAAAATGGAGGGTGGAATTTTGTATGGGGCATGCAGAAATTTTTAAGGTTAAAAGCTAAAAATTGGTAAACGGACTACTTGTGACTAAAAAATATCGTGCATCATTCTATATAAATATGTCCCCAGCCCATTAAAATAGAGAATGTAGTAGTTTGTTAACCATGTTAGCCTAAATTTAACGCGAGTGTTGCCGCGACAACATGCTTTTTTTTTCTTTTCTCTATGTACAAAAATCTGTTTACACTGGCACTGTTAATGGCCGGGCCAGGAAGCAATGTGACAAGATATGGCAAAATTATTCGCTATAAATATTTAAAAAATCAGCGATAGTCTATCTTATAACGATGGTTTTACAATAATGTTTTTTGCACTACGACTATCAGAATTTATAATATATACACAACATTCTCCTGTACATAAAGCTCTTTTGTTACGGATATCGGACAGTAAATATATGTTTTTAACACCCAGACATAGGCCAAATATAGATATCATCATATGAGAAATTGTCCTTGGTAGAGTCCGCTCCCACGACCATAAGAAAAAATTAGTATTTTCGTCTATGGGTAACGTCTTCGTTAAAAATATTGCATTATTCTGACAGGTGTTTTAACAAATATTATGCTAATTTAACTAACTTTTGAAACTCTTTAATACTCGTAACAGTTTTATAATATACTTTCCAAATATTTTCAACTTTGACGCAGGTGAAGTCGTGAGAAAAAGGTAGTTCTTAACAAGAATGACAAATTACGGTAAATTTCAACGATTGGGGTTAATAACTATCCAATCAAAAAGAGCCTCGGAATTATAATTTAATTTCCAAACCAATGACCAAGGCAAGATTGCGTAATTCCAATTTGGGAACCGCGCTCCCTGAAGACTTCATTTATACAATTCAATTTTAAGTTGGAAAGTCATATCGAATGTTATTGCCCGGAATTCATCCGGGTTACGTTCGAGTTGCCCGGATTCCGGAAAACGGATATAATGTCTGAACGATTTTGAGGTTAAGACGATTTCTGCGCTTACAGATAACTGAATGAATTTTTGACACGTGATTTTTATACATAAGCGCTATTTTATAAGAAATCGCTTTTATTATATAAACGCGCTTTTTCAGCTTACATAGTTTGTTTAAATTAATGGCGCCAACAGTAGTGTTCTTATTTTGTGCACTGGATTCTGAGTTCTATTCCCACCCAGTTTTGTGTCCGAGTTTCATATCTTTACATATAAAAAATACGTGTCACGGTGTTTGTCCGTCATAAAGTACTAAATTAATCATCCGATGTTTTCACTTTCTGTTTACTTTGAACAATTTGATCAAACTTAAAAGATAGTGTACATATCAATTTAAAGACGTAATATATTTTTTATAATAAATATGTAAGTGACCGTTAAGAAGAAGATAGATATATATTATATACTATTACATATACAAGACGCTATGATGTGCCATCATTCCTCTTGAATTCAAAGTTAAATTTACCCTCGACGACGGCCGCCCGAGCCTAGGTCGAGCCTTTAGAGGCGCCCTCAGGCAATCGCCGTCGATCCCACTCAGATTCCGCAAGCCTTGCGGATGCGAGCGTAGTAAAACGCGCGGTCGCGGCTACGGGGCATGCAGGACAAATACGGGCATCGGGCCTTCCATAATGAGAGGCTTCACCCTCTTTTTAGGTGGCGCTGGAATTGACGTCTCATTCCAGCAGATCCCAATTTTCAATATTCCATGAAGCACATAAACATTGTAAAAAAAGAAGTTCTCTACATTTTCTTTATATTACATCGTCAATTTGATAATAATGCTAATATCAATAAAATTCCGTAAGACATCTTCAGTTTTAAATGAGTTATGAAGTTTTGTAACTCAATAACTACTTGGCAGCGAGAAAAATGTAACAATGGAGCTTGTTACTGTCATGTTTTTATGGCCGAATTTAATTTTTTTTTCTTCTTTTGTGGACCATTTTGACAGACAATAATACAGTCAGCATCGTAATAAATGCCACTGCAGCCTGTAGATGCTCGTAATGTCACTAGAATATCATAAACGCATTGTCATCTTTGTGATTTAAAGATAATATGCCAGATTACCCAGTAATGTGAATAAAATATTCATGTTACAATAGAATTGACGTAAACTTAGCCTAATTTAAATGATAGCTGTCAATCTTAGGCATTTTAAAATTATTTTAATAAATCTTTAAGGTTGATCGGTGTTCATTTTAGATATGTCTTCTATTGTATGGAAAAAATGAGTAAAGTAAATAAGGTTGTTTGAAATGTGCAAGCGTCAGGAGATTACACAGAACAGAAAATAATAAAATGTTCTGTTATAAAACATAAATAATACATTCTGACATAATATCATACTTAGTCCTAATTCAGACTGTCTTCAGATATCCGACAAAAAGGAATAGGACTAAGGAAATACTTAAATACACTAAACACCCAGACACCAAACAAACAAATAATCGTCACAAAAATATTATGGGAACCAAACTTGAAATATTTTTTATGATAATTTTATGAGATTGGATTAGTGTCAAATTGTGTCAAAAAGGGCTGTTCACTGGCTGTTCATAGAGGTGTGATGGTTTCAACACTGACATAATTATGGTAGTGAATGTTGAGCATGTCAGAAGAAGCACGCGAGTAGATTAAATGCTGTTGAAATAAGAGCACTTTGAAGTCCGTATGGTGTGAGTTTGAGAGATAGATTAAAGAATAGTGTTATTAGAGATCAATGTTGCGTAAAAGATGATGTAGTGACAACAATAGAGAAAATAATTTTGAGATGATTTGGACTTGAGCAGACGCGAATGAAAGAGTGGGTATAGGACGGTCGAGGCGAACATATCTTAACCAGGTAGAAGAGGTAATAAAGAAGTGTCAGGTCAGAAGTACCAGGATTAAACGAGCGTGTATGAAAAGATTAATTATGATGATCGTAACAAGTAGAAATCCTGTTGGGATTACGATGGTTTCAATATGAAAATACTTGTTTATAAACTGAAAACTTTATATTTTTAATATACACTTTGCACATACAAGAAAACTCAGCACATTCGCCGCTATACAATAAGTGTTGCCATAAGGAAACTTATACTACTCTATTTAGTAAATATTGCCAGTTAAATTTTCTTATCTCTAATAGATCCATAGTCTCTGTCTTCCCCGATGGAACACAGGCGTGATGTATGTTACGATGTACGCCGGTCACGCGCCGACAACGCGCGCATTGCGCTCCCTTGATTTGGGACATGCTCGTTCAGAACGAGAACATTGATCTGTTCGCAAATGGTGTACATTGTTTGACAATGGCTGCTCATGCTATCCTTGAGAATGTGACATGAACCAATTTTTCTTTTTAATTGAATTGTATAACTTTAGTATTTTTTTATTGTCTATTATTTTTGTTATTTAATTATTAATAATTTATTTAAGACTAAGTATTGTAGGCATGCTTTGGGTATGCTCACCTATCAGTGTACAAAACTTTTTTATAATCAATAAATGAGTAATGAATAAGTATAGATAATAGCACAACTTCTAAAACAAAGCTTCAGATGCGCGTTGTATCGCAATCTATGTTAATAAAAAATAAAGATCAATATTTTGATTTTTTTTTAAATCAGAAAATAAACTTAAATAAATCAAAATCAAAAATAGTAACACCAAATAAAAACATGCAGAACACGTAACATGCGAATGTCAAATCACTAATCCCATTTCCGAATTTAAAAACTGCAGAAAACAATTGGCAATCGCCGGCACGCGTTCCAGCTTCAAATTTAAAATCGAATTGGCGCCATTAAATCGGGATGGAACTTTGGAAACTATTCGACTATTAGTTTCAATTCTATATTTACATAAAAAATATTTGTCAAGGTCAAGTGCGAATCGAGACTTACGATATTCTAATCAAATAAATATCTAAAACCTTCCGTTATCATCATCATAATAGTCGTAGAACGAGATAACACAGCTTCGAGATAGGAAATCTGCTGCCCATCCCCGCCATGTTGCATTTAAGCTAGTCAGTTTTAAAACCATAGTCGCCAATTATGACACCTGGCACTATTCCGCTCTGCCAGTTCTCTGGACAAAACTATATAAGGTAGGCCTAATACAAAGTCTAATAAAAAGTTTTATGCGTTTTATAGCCGGTAAAGATTTTTTTATTACACATTTTTATTTTTTCTGTGTAGATAGGCGATAATGGCTTATACATAAAACATAAACGTTTCTGTCATACATTATGTAAATGTATAAAAAAATCGCCGATGTCTAATTCCTTCTTACTTGATGGATCCGATTGTGCAGATGGTGCGATGGTGGTGACCTAATGCATCAACGGTCGTGGGTTCAACCCCCACACAGGACAAATATTTATATGACAAATATATGTATTTGTTCTGTGTCTGGGTGTTATTTCTGTATATTTAAGCATTATATTTGTGGTTCCCTTGTTGTCTGATATCCCGAACACCCGTGTTTTGAGTTACATGTCTCGGAATAATGTCAACGTATGAGATACCGTGAGAATTTACTCCACACTATAAATAAGCTCTGTTCCAAATCTCATCCAAATCTGTTCAGCCGTTTCGGCGTGAATGAAACAAACACACTAACCAACTTTCGCGATAACAATATTAGTAAGGACAATATTATTATTTATCATTATTATCATATTAGCCATTGTAAATTCATTGCTGGATATTAGCCTCCCCAAAAGGGAGGGAATTGCCCATAATTGCCGCGCTGGACAAGCGTATTGACAATTGCAAAGCGTAGCCTTTATGACAGGGATGCTGCTGCCCATTCCTGCCCTGTACATTTAAGCTACACTCTTTCGGATAAATATACCGCCATCAGTCGATTCCGGTTTATTTACATAAGAAACGAAATAAATTTGTAATAATAATAATTTATTCGGGTTTAAAAATAAAATAATTCTTTTAACATCGTAAATATTTACAAGAGACATCTCATCATTGATCAAGAACGGGCTTATTAGGTTATTATGTCAAAAGACAAGTTAAGTACATTCGTACGGAAAACTCAATTTTCCTGAACAGATTTATTGCCACAGTTTAGTCTAGGACCAGCAATAATATTCGAACAACATACTCTATAGAAAATAATTCATCATCTTTTACCAGCCAAAGAAGGTATGTTGCCCATAATTGCCGCGCTGAGCAAGCGTGTTGGCAATCGCAGAGCGCAGCTATCCCGATGGGGAAGCTGCTGCCCATCCCCGCCTTGTACATTTGAACTGACTTTTTTGCATGGATTTACCGCCATCTGTCGGTTCTGCTGCCTTAGTCGCCTCTTACGACACCTGGTACAGGGAGAGGTACTATTATACTCTGTCGGTACCCCACGGCTTAAATAATTAATACAATACTAAAAATATACAATTACTATAAAAACTTTTTTTAACATTTTTAAAACGCGGTTTGTTTAACTTTTAAAATTTTTAATTCCACGTGTTGGTTACTTTTCGGCAACCATTCTCAAGATTGACAAAAGGTGTTGTGGCAGCATCTGTAAATTACAATTACTTCCACCACAATATTTATTATTAGTTTGCGTTTCTGTGTTTGAAAATTTTTATAATATCCAAAACATTTATTTTTCAAAATTTATTTATTATTTTTTCTATGTATTTTATTTAATAAAACTTTTTATTAAATTCTGCAAAAAAGTATTGCACTGATTTTTGTTTATGTCTTATAATATAATATAAATAAATATGAAACAATATCATACATTGTACCGTTTTAAAAAAAAGTGACGTTGACGAGGAGACCAAACTTGTGACCCTTGCATCTAAACCAGCATTATAAGTGACATTTAGATTTTTGCTATCTTCACCATCACACGGCAAGGCACAAGTCTCACCTAGCCCACTAAATCGGCTTCCAGCGGTTTTTGCAGGTATATAATAATATAATTGAAGTTACCAAGTGAGTAAGGTCAGAGTAACCTTACTCACTTGGTAACTTGTCGAAAGCGTAGCTTTTGCACATTTATACGAAAACTCGATTACTGGTTTGTATGTATACTGTAACGTAACATTTTCTTTATAAAAAGCCTCATTACCATACAATTACTGGATTACACTCTTAATATATACAATATTGCTAAGTTTTAACTTTTTATAACGAAATCGATACTGAAAAAAATAATTGGTGTAAATATGGCGGTACATAAAGGAACGAAGCCGTGAGATATCAGCGGAGTAAAATAGTACCTCCTTCTGTACCAGGTGTCGCAAGAGGCGACTAAGGTACCAGAAACGACAAGGATAGTCAGCAGCGCCAAATTTCCATTGAGGTTTTCTGTTTTTAAAATTGTTCAAGTCCTACGTAGTCCTAGTATTTGTAAGAGTATACTGTAATCAACGTAGTTAAAAGCTTTAGACATATACATGAATATGGCGCGAGTGTTTTCTTTTTTGTCCGTTGTGTTAGTCATTGATTTGAAAATGTCAAAAATAGCTATATTTGTGCACATATTACGGCGAAAACTAACCTTTTGTGTGGGGTGAAAACTTTAAACTTCTCAAAAAACTCATATATTTGCTTTTACTATATTATTTTTTCAAAGATGTTTGTTAATACTGGCACAAGAGAAATGGGTCTATAATTTTTCAAAACGGCCGCATCATCTATTATGTGTACCGGTTTATTTATGGTCAATTTAAAGGTCTCTGGAAATATGTTTTGGTTTAATGATAAAGTTGGTAATATAAGCTAGGTATTATCAAAGTACAACAGTACCTCCCACTGCACCGGGTGTCGTCAGAGGTGGGTAAGGTACCAAAACCAACAGATGGCGGTAAATCCATTTAAACAGTGCAGCTCAAATGTACAGGGTGGGGATGGGCAGCAGCATCCCTTTTCAGCCAACACGCTTTTCCCAGCGCGGCAATTATGGGCAAAAAATGTCCTTTATCGGAGAGGCATATGTCCAGTTGTGGACTTTCAATGGCTGGTATGATGATGATGATATTTGAATAACTTTTAATTGCTGCAATACATATGTCGTCATAGCCCACACTGTTAGTATTATTTAAACGTATAAAATAGTTTTGTGTACTCCAACAGTTAGTTGGTGTTAAACATATAGTTTGGTTTAGATTGATATTTAATGTCAACTTTATTTTTTTCTAATTGCACTTTCGATGTCGCTAATTCACGTAAAATATTTGTATTTTTTTTGTTATTAAAGCTATATTCATTTTAAAGTAATTTTGACTTTTTTATGTGAAAAGTATAATTTTTTGCGGCCACTTTTCACTTTTCTATTGTTAAATCTAGCGAGAAAACCACTTTAGTCTTCCTCTTGTTTTTATATAAATACGTTTATAGTGAAAGTAAAGAGATAAAAGCTTCGTTGGAATCCGTTTGCTTATTTATACACTTCGGAAAAGCTCAACCTTGCCATGACATCATAAAACCTTTTTATATCTTCTTTATTCATGTTTCGTGTTTTAATGCGCCAAGTACTCGGAGTGCTGTTGCAATAGTTTTTTGGAAGCTGAAAATTTAAGCAATTGTGTTGTGTCTGATAAGTTGAGATCAAGAACATGAAATCTTGCAGAGTACGTATTTGTGACAAGTAGGCTGATTAATTGTAATATATATACATATACATATAATAACAGTATATATATATAAAAAATACATAATACATAAAAACATTATATATATATATACTGTTTTTATGAAGTCTAGCAACTAAAAATCTCGTTCAACTTTTTTCCATTTACTAACATAATCTAAACTAATATTTTTCTCAATTTTTATGAAAATAGATCTTAGTCAGAATTAGGTGATATAGACAATGAATGTAATCATCAAGATAATACATAAAGATAATCAAATACACGTTTTACGCAATAATGAGATATTGACTGGCCCGATGGCGCAGATGGTAGTGATCCTGTCTTGTGCACCAGGGGTCTTGGGTTCGATTCCCACACAGAGCAAATATTTATATGATGATATTTGTGTTTGCTCTGTGTATGGGTGTAAAATATATGTATTTAAGTAGTATATTTGTGATTCCTCTGTTGTCTGGCATTCGTAACACAAGTGCTTTAAGCGACTTACCACGAAGTCAGGTCAATGTATGAGATGTTGTGGGAATTTATTATTATTATTATATCTATAGTTTTTAATTCAAGCCCATGATGGTGATTCGTTTCTTGAATATGAGGCCGCTAGCTTTTACTTACATATTTTTAAGAATGCTATGTATTCTTTTAACATAAAGTTTTCAGTCAAACACTCCACTTTAATATAAAATCCATCCGTATGAAATTCTACCAAATGTAGCGTGTAAGTGAATTAGATTTACTGGGAAGGCTACGTATATTCTGAAGAAAAATACTTTTATAATTATAAACGAATTAAATCTCCTTTCACTCAGTATCCTTTACAATTGTTTCATTGAAGTCATTCGCTAAAGTTTTTATTCTGTCAGATCGAAGTGTATTAAAAAATTCTCTTAATATCAATCTCATGCCTGTTTCGTTCAACTTGCCTGTATATAGAAAGAATACATCAAGCATTTGGTTAGAGACAAATAAATAGGTATAGTTATGAGATTATATATCGAGATTCAAAAAGCTGTTAAATATGTTCACTATGCAGTTGTAGATATCAGCGCCGCTTATGTATGTTAGCACAGCTATGATTTGGTTCTTGTGTCAAATTTGTTGAGCAATTCACCGATTTTGTAAGTAACATAAGTAAAATCTTGAGCTATATATAAGTAATTAAGTTAATTACTAAGCCGTGAGTTACCGGCAAAGTAGAATAGTACCTACTCTTGTACCAGCTGTCGTAAAAGGCGACTAAGGTACCAGAACTGACAGGTGGCTGTATATCCATCCGAGACAATGCAGCTCAAATGCACAGGGCGGGGTTTGGCAGCAGCATCCCCGTCACAAAAGCTGCTATTCTGCAATTGCCAACACGCTTGCCCAGCGCGGCAATTACGGGCAACAATCCCCCTTTCTTGGGGAGGCCTATATCCAGTGGACTTTCAATGGCTGGTATGGTGATGTGATGATGACTGAGCAGTATCTCTATTCTCATTGTATTAATTTAATTATTTGTAAGCGTAGTTAAGTAATTCCATTACGACGCCTTTAGTAACGTAATGAATAAACTGTTTGTCAATGTCATATTGTTCAATTACTTTTAATATATTTTTTAATAGTCAGTTCTTGATTGCTTTATTTGTACGATCTGTTGTATTTATTAAGAAATCACAGTCTTTCTTTTTCTTTAACTTGCTGTTAAAACTACTAAGCACTCGTCGTATCCTCCAGGGAAGAATAGTCTAGTTTACTTTTATTTAGGTTTATTCTTTTATTTTCTATTTTTTGTTTTAGGGTGTAGATTTATGTACAGTTACATTTATAGGAATCTTATCTCATATTTGACGGACATAATGGCGCAAATGTTAGTGATCCTTTCTTGTGTGCCAAGGGTCGTGGGTTCGATTCCCACCCAGAGCAAATATCTATATGATAATATTTGTGTTTGTTCTATGTCTGGGTGTTAGATTTAATGTATTTAAGTACTATGTTTGTGATTCCTCTGTCTGGCGTCCGTAACATAAGTGCTTTTAGCGACTTACCATAGTCAGGTCAATGTATGAGATGTTGAGTGAATGTATTTATTTATTTAGATAAGAAAATAGCCTTATTTTCATTTCATATCAATAAATTTCCAATTTAATTATCAGAAAAGTTTTTCTTCAAGTATAAGTATTTTCTTTTCTAATTCATTTATTACAAATATTGAAGTATTTCTCCGGGCAGCTCCTGTTTAATTGCGTGGTGGGCGAAGTTCACTTGCCTCATCTGAGAGTGATTCAAATGAATTTTCTCTTGCAACATGTATTATGTTTTTTTTTAAGATGAGTGATACTATTGGAATTTGTCGTGTTGCGGCTAAAATAAAATATATATGTAATCTCTTAAAGCTTCACTATATATATATACATACTCATATATACATATGCTTACTATACAATTATATAAATAGTTGCAAAATGTATCATTAGATAGAGCTGCTAACTAGTTCATCTATAGACAAGTAGTCGAACTGAGAATTTTGGTAGTTATTGGTACATATGAACCTTTAGAATAAATAACATATTTCACAATTGTTATATCTTATTGTAAATATTATATCAGACTGAATATGTGTACATAAATATGTTGAATTATTGTCACTGTGTTAATTTGTAGAGTTCAAATGATTTATTGGATTGTATGAATTATATTGACTATTTGGTTCCATGTAGTATGATAATTTGTAGGATTTGAAGGTTTTCTTTTGTAGATAACACCTGAGCACGCAATTGGTGCATAAATTTGTATGAAATATATTCAATATAAGTAATTATTTAAATATTTAAAATTTATTTCGATCACACAGTCGATGTTAGTTGTGACAGTTCAACTGTCAAAACTAATAAAGTACTCAAATAAAACAGTAATACTCACATATACCTACACACCCACACTTACACAGACAACTGCTGTCTATACGAAGTCCATATTAATTCTACATTTTAATCAATCGAAATTTTAAAAAAAGATATATGTACTTGTTTTTATAATGTTATTTCGGGAAATCGTCTTCTGTCTCTCTTAGAATAGGCTTAGCCTAATGTGAGGACCAGCAAAAATTTGTTTAAGTTGTAATTTTATGATAGTTAACAAATGTATTTTTCTTTCTTTTTATTCACGCGTTATGCATGCTCAAAGCATGTTCATCATCACAATAGCAGCCGTAAAACGTGCACTGCTGGACTACCTCCCCTAAAAAGGGGAGGAGAAATTGTACCCATAATTGCTAGCTTTGGCAGGCCCACGCTAATGTATTTGAGTTACGATTGTTTGGGCTGATATACCGCCATCTGTTGGTTTCGGTAATTCTTTTCTTGCTATACTACACTACATTTGCGCATGGGGAGGCACCATACCGGTACCACACGGCGAAAATCAGATAAAGATTTCCCTTTTTACTTGCTACAACATCATCACTTCAACCATTGAAAGTCCACTGCTGGACTTACCAAGAAATGGGGAATTTTCCCATAATTGCCGCGTTCGGCAAGCGTGTTGGCAATAGCAGAGCACAGCTGTCACAACTTAGATGTTGCTGCCCACCTCCGCCCTGTGCATTGGAACTACACTGATTCGGATGGATATACCGCCATCTGTTGGTTCCGGTACCTTACTCGCATCTTACGAAACCTGGAATAGAGAAAGGTACTAATTCACTGTACCGGTATCCTACGACAATTAACTTGTTTATCATGATATCTATTTAGTGTATAATAATGAATGCAACTAGTATTGGAGAATTTTAGGTCTTAAAAATTTGCTCAACTTATAGAAAAAGCTTAGCAACCAGTCGAAGTGAAAAGTTCTAACTATTATTAAATCTAAACTCTTAAGTGATTTGTCTGGATTATTTCCAAAAGCCATTTTATGGAGTGGAGCGATACGAGGTCGTACCACATATACATTTTTATTTGTAACAGAGCGTTAAATGTTTGCTAGGACACCGATTCTTATAATACCCATACTAATATTGCAAATGTGAAAGTATGTCTATGCTTTTTCTTTTATTAGAAATATATGAGAATCATGAATTCTAAAGACAAAGACCATTTTTATCCCAGGCAAAGTTCCCGTAAGACACGGTTTATAAAGAAGTCTACGTAAACGAAGTCGTTGAGTAAAAGCTAATACTAATATTTAAATACGAAACTGTGTCTGCACATTTGTTACGTCCACTTAAATTCTCGTATACTTCATTTATGGAAAAACCCTAAAGCGTCACCTTGGTAACAGTTAAATTGCAACAAAATACTGTTTGATATTAATTGTACGGTAATTATATAAGAGACTAGACCGCCCAATGATGAGTGGATGGAAATTATCATCATCACCATTACAGCTATAGGCAGTCCACTGCTAGATATAGGCCTTGTGTTACTGACATCAGACAACAGAGGAATCACAAAAATATTACTTAATACATCTTTTTAACACCTAAACACACACAAAATTAATATATATATAGAGGCTCGTAATATCACAAGGATATCACCAGCGCATTGCGAACCTTGTGACTTGGAGATGGTTTAACACAAAACCTAATTCTACTGGTTCATTCACAAAAAGGTACACAGCAATGCGTACACTGCTGTTTGTCGATAGAAGCAGATAGAGCTGACCTCGCCCTCAGTGAATAATGCGACAACCTTTGTATGAGGTTAACCTAATATACATTTTACAAAGTAAACTACATAACACAGTTATGGAGGTGGAATATTTTCAAAGTGTACCAGAACTTGCAGATGGCATTTACGACAAAATAACTCTTAGCTATTGCTATCATATCTGTATGTCCCTGTCAATCTCCGAGTGCCTGAGCATCCTCAGCATCAATATCTCCAATGACCTAAGTGAATCTGACCTCTCATAGAGTTCACGTAATAAGTAGTAAGCGTAAGCAGCCAACAGACGCTCGTTTTAAATTAATTAAAATCAAAATTGTCTTTATTCGTGTAGGGAGTAATAAATTAAATCAAAATATTTATTATTCCATTACAAACACTTTCGAATCGTCAAAAATAATAAGTTGAACAATTTTAATTTAGAAATATGATGTAATTATATTATTATCATAACTAATAATGATGACCCCACAATATCATGAGAGTCATCTAACATATAAATTTGGCCTTCTTTATACCAGTCTGCACCAGACGCGTATAAAAAATAAGTTTAATGCAGGTTTATTACACGAAACACCAGAAACGAACCTACAAGAAAAACCAGTGGTGATAAATGTTCCATCAACACTAAATAGTTAGTGATAATGGAACCCCTACCGGCGTCGGAGCTAACAAACCGTTGTTTTAAAGTTAGGTTAGAAAAATTCAATTCCAGGTGGTTTTATCATTAATATATAACTAGCGCATTGCCAATCTTGTGACTTGAAGAATGTTACATTACCCAGTAAATTTACTGCCTCTCTCTACCTTCAAACCAAAACACAACAATGCAAATTCTGCTATTTGGCGAAAGAAATATGCAAGAGTAAGGCATCAATGCAGATGACTACCTCAGGTTAGAGTTTCAAGAAATTAATCGATTTTTCTCTTAATTTTAAAGTAAACATTTTTCGTATAAAATTAATTTCGTTCAAATAGAGTTAGGATTATCTTCAAGTCAATCTATTAATTAGGTATTGTAAACTGTAAACCAACAAAAAAGATCAAAGATATAGAGTGGGCTTTAAAAAAGCGCCTTTGATGTGCAAGAAAGAAACGCCAAAAAAAAAGAAATAATTATTCGTTAAGCAACTTATAAAAAGAAGTGACATCTACCCAAAAACAAATTATGTAAATAAATTCAAGACATACGATTCGCACTAATAAAAAGTTATCTAATATTTAAGGAAGATAAAGCAAAGCTTCTATTTCTAGACGACCTATCTTTCCAAGGCTATAATTTCACAAACTTTTCACCTTAGTATATTTAGCTTGGCCGTTACTAAAAAATCTATTTTTTTACAGGAAAGTAATAAACGGTAAATACATTTTACCTTACACTCAAGTGAATTTAGTGGAAACTAATGGAAATGGAACGTGAAAGCGGGCTGGAAATATTTATTTCAGCAGATTGACTAACTATCAACTCAACGCAGTTTATAGACGCTAGTAATTTCACTAGATCGTCACCAACCTTACAACTTGACTTAAAGATATTATGTTAGATTACCCAGTAGCTTACTAAATTTGTACTGCCTCCCTTCAACCTGGAACACAGCAAACACTACTATTTGGCGGTAGAAATAGGGGAGAATGGGGTACCAATGCACGCGACCTTTGTAAAGAGTCTAGTTCATGAAAAAAAATGTACAATATAACATAAAATGTTTGGTCTATCTTCTGGTAAAATATATATTTTCCTCAGAAACACTAAATTGTTCGTACAGCGGTAAACAGCAGTTGGTAGCGGATGTTTTGAGATTTACACAATTCCCAAGGGCAGTAGTGGTCAGCTGGAACAACCTCCGTCAATGATGGTCTAAAGTATTTGTAACAAGGTGAAAATCTAATTACAAGTTTTTGTTTGTTCTATGGCACTTCATCTCGTGACTTTGAAAGGAAGTTAAGCAACTTATGGGGTATAATCTAGTTTAGTTTTTATTGAAAAAAGAATATCTCAGGAAGGAAGCACAGCTCACTCAGCACAGGAAGCGAGAAAAACAGCATCGATAATGCACTTAAGTGTAACAAACAACTAACTACAAACAAACAATTTCGTACTTGTTTATATATATAAATAATTTTATTTTTCAGTATATTATTTTTCATACATTTAAAATGTGTGTTTTTTTTATATAATTTCAATTTTTCACATGAACAGCGTTTCAATTAATGCATATTTATGTATATACGGTAGGTACTGACATAAAAACTACTTGATATTTTACTTACTTATATAGTACTTAGAGTATCAGTAGTATTCGCTTTGACGGGCCCGATAGCGCAGTTGGTAGTGATCCTATCTTTTGCACCAGGGCTCGCAGGTTCGATCCCCATCCAGGATAAATATTCATAGTTGTTGTTGGTATTTAAAATATGTATTTTAGTATTATATTTGTGATTCCTCTGTTGTCTGATGTCTGTAAAACAAGTGCTTTAAGCGACTTACCACGGAATCAGGTCAGTGAATGAGGTTTTGTGGGTATTCTAGTAAGTTTTACCTGAGGCTTCGCTCACTTTAATTTTCTGTGGAAATAGTGCACTTTCAGGGATAAAAACTTTATATCCATCCTTGTGAAAATTCACGAAGATCGGTTGAGTAGGTAAAGCGTAACAAACAAACTTTAACATCGATAATTTTACATAGATGAGATCGAAAAATTAAAATCGGATTGTGACAATCTAGTTAGATTACCCTGTACCCGATTACCTGTTTTAGGATCGTTCAGCGGCATTTGTTGTTTTTTTTGTAGTACTAAAATTGTGGTTTATCTTTGTGGTAATTCTTTGTTATTTTCCATACTTTCAACTATAACATACATATACATACAACCTTTGCAAAATTTCAAGAAGTTTGGTTTAATAAACAAAAATAGATTTCAATTTATAATATTAGTTGGGATTTAAATGATGTTATGATTATATAGAATACTTTTTGGAAGAAATATTAACTAATTATAATAAACCTATGAAGGTTTGTATTTTTGTTTGTATTCAAAGTTTTCTGGCCACGTAATAATAATATCGGTTCTAGTATACACCCTTAGGGTATCCTGTTAGTGATAATATAGACATCACATTGAATGCCTGACTTTAAAATTCAGACGAGTAGTTTCTGCATAAATTTCTTGCTCTCCTATCACTCTCCTTTGACCTACCCTGCGTAGATCAGTTTTAGGTGCTAACTCATTTCACTATTACAAGGCTAGGTAACTTAACGAATTCAGTCATTTGGACGACGTTCACGCTGATTCATTTTCTAGGCTCAAATCAAACTTTACATATAGTTGGCTCATCTAAATTATTTTAATTTTGTAATCTATGAGAATTTATTTTAAATGTCAAATAAGTTGTATTTAGCCATAGTTTATTAAGTATTGAGTGTTAGTTATTTTTTATTTTCATATGTTATGTTCTGCTTCAATGTATGCTACATTTGGTTATTAGATATCATGTTGTAAATTGTATTACTGCATCAATGTAAGCAAACGCTAATGAATCTAAATAAATAAATAAAACATTAAGTAATTTCCAAGAAATCAGTGGAAGACACAGACTTGACGTTGTTATAGTATGCACTCAAGCTGACATCACACACACTCGCATATCGGGAAATTGTGAAACTAGCGTCTGCTTGAAAAATGCTCCCCAACGTTTGCGGTGGAAGCATCATTTGTAACGTTAATAGTTGGTGTTTTCAATTTGCCCGCACTGTTTGCGCGCTTTGTGCGCCCGCCTCGGTGACTGATGTCATAACTATTCTTTGGAAATGCTCCACCTTTATAACCGAGTTTCGAGCAGTATTTGTGAAACGAAACTCTTTATTCTGTTAGTATTCCCTTAGGAGTTTTGAACACATTCGATCTAAGTCTATGGAACAATAATATTAGATGTATTGTATTTGTCATCGTGGAATTGTCTATGTTGAAATCATTTTATTTAAATTTCTTATTTCTTTATTGAAGCGTCAAGATAAATACACTTTTTTATGTTTTTTATTGGGACGATCTTTGTTCTTATGTTATTTTTTATACAATCCACGTAATAGTTAGTAAGCATCACTACAACCGATAGACGTTCCTAATATCATGAGGATATGTCACATTACCTAGTAATTTTACTGCCTCTCTTATCTTTCAAACCGGAACACAATACGGACACTACTATTTGGGGGTAGAAATAAGCGAGAATAAGTTACCATTTGGAGAGATGAAGACTACCATTTTATGGGGTACATATATGTTATAAAAATATATATACATTAATAATATGATTGACCATTCGCATTGTCAAAACACAACTGTACGTAGAAACAAATTTACAACAAAACAAAATATTCACCAGCTTATCTATAGCGTATTTCATGTTAACTTTTGATCCGCCTGGACTATTGTTCGGACTAACCTGGTTTCTCGTTATCGTTAAATTCATTATATTAATTGTAACAACTTATTTGTTTCTAAAAAAAACCGATTAACCTATTAAATAATAAATAAATAACTTAAACTCTAATAACCCCATCCAGATATTTCAAAAACGTATTTCCTTTAAATAATTTATGATAGCCAATGTGGCGCAGATGGTAGTGATCCTATCTTATGCGTCAGTAGTCGTGGGTTCGATCACCCCCAATCAAATATTTATATGATATATGTGTTTGTCCTGTGTCTGGGTGTTGGATGTATGTATTTAAGTATTATAATTGTGATTCCTCGTTTATCTGATGTCCGTAACACAAGTGCTTTTCAGCGACTTAACATGGAGTCAGGTCAACGTATAAGATGTCTGAATATTATTATTATTAAATAATCACTTTTCGATTTCAACTGAAATAAATTTAAACTGAACTAAAATTATTAAGACCCAATTTAAAAGTAAAGTTTCAAAGAAATATACATCGCAAAATATACTAAACCAACATTGTGATAACTTTCAGTGCAAATTTAACTTTTCTCTATAACAAATTAATCAGAATTCTAACAAATCTAATTTTTGTAGATATAATTAGTGGCCTTCCTCGCTTCAAATAAGATCTATATTTTCTAGAAACGTAAAGGAAATTCTGAGGAAGGCTCTGGAAATTAAATTGGCCGATATTTCATAGAAGAGGCAAAGGAAGCACTTAACCAGAGGCGTTATTTGATTACCTGCTACTTTACCGTAGAAAAATGATTGAATGTTAAGCAAGATTTTTTAATTTGCCTATTAATTAATTTGATGGAAATACTCTGATAGTTAATACAATATTTTTTTTATTTTCTAAAAACAATGTATGGTTGAATGAAAAATTAAATAAAATGACAGTATATAGTATATTTAAGTATTCACACTTTTCATTCGTATATTAATGGGTTTAGCTCCACGCAATTAATTTGCAGTGGGTCACCGACAGAGTAGAACAGTACCTGTCCCTATACCTGGTATCGTGAGAAGGTATATCAAAAGGACGAGGTTGGGCAGATGTCTATAACAGTTTCAGAAAGCAGGTACACCCGCTCTTTTACCGGCTTTAAAATCCGGTTTTCTAAACTGTTCGACATATCAGTTACCTTTAATTACAACATATATACATTGCATAATTTACTCTATTTGCCTAGAGATTTGTATGTGCGGCTCGCCCATTCGATGCCTCTCGGATTTTTATTTCTATCTCAATCCTCACACTCTTTTTCCGTCTGGTCTTTAGTCTACATTGGTACCTCACTCTGAACTATTTCTATAGCTAAACAGAAGTGTTCGCATTTCTGTATTCCTGCGCTGGTGATGTTCTTGTTATATTATGGACATTTATAGGCTGCGTTGATGCTTACTATCACGCGAGGGTATGCCTGTTAGTGGACCTGGTCTAATAAAGTAAAGTCAACACCACAGCCATTGGAATTCCACTGCTGGACATAGGCTTCCCTAAGAGAAGGGCAATTTTAACTATAACTACCGCACTTTGCGATGGGGATGGTGCTGCCCATCCAACATTTGATCCACAATGTTTCGGATAGATAAACCGCTATCAGCTAGTTCTGGTATCTTAGACACCTCTTACAAAACCTGGTACAGAGGGAGGTACTATTCAATTCTGCCAGTACCTCTTGGCTAGTTTCTCGCCATTTTTTGTACAGGTTACAGTAATAAAATGAGTTCCTGAAAAATGAGATATAAAGTGAAAACGCTTGCTAAGAAATTCGTAGCTAACTTTGTTGTCTACATTAGCGATGTAGTTGCAACATTTCTAGCTTTCAGCGATAATGCTATGAAGATCTATGGACAGTGAGAATCGCTTACCACCATGTAGAACATCTGCTTGTTTTCAGACTTCATTAGAAATTTGACATTGCAACAAACAGTTTAAATGATAGACATATGAAAGGAGAAACTGACCGACTAACTGACTGAGGTATAAATTATAAGGGCTAGAAACTTGAAATAGGGATAAAACAGAGGTGAAAAGGGAGGGATAAAACAGAGGTAAAGTTATTATGAAACTTTGCCTTTTTTTTAAGTTCAGTAAGTCTCGTTTTAAGATACTTCATTAGGAGTCATAAAAAACGAGTAAAATATTTTTTAAAACATTATTGATTTTAATACATTTTTGGTCATAGTGTGCAGTTGAATTGAACTTGAGAGTTTGAATAGAGAGAGAAAGAAGTTTTGAAAGAGAGATTTTATTTAAATTTATAGGCAAAATGTTTTATTGAAAACCATTTATTTATTTTCTAACAAATAATTATAATTTATCTATGAGACCGGCAAGATTCTAATTGTATTGAATAGTTTACTATACTTTTATTAAACGTATATCTTAGATTTGCTGTAAGGTACCGGTAGAGTAGAATAACACCTCGCCTTGTGCCAATTGTCGTAAGAGGGAACTGAGGTACCAGAACCGAAAAATGGCGGTATATCCATCCGAGACAGTGTAGCTCCAATGTTGTACAATCTCTGCAAAGGGGTGAGGATGGGCAGCAGCATCCCCATCATGAAAGCTGCGTTCTGAGATTGCTAACACGCTTGCGAATGAGCAAAATTCCCCCTTCCTTGGGAAGACCTATGTCCTACAGTGTACCTCTAATGGTTGTAATGATAATGATGATATTTTAGATTAATACTAGCATACCTTTGTTTGAGATTCTTTTTGTTAGTGATAAGTCATCAAATAGTTCATAAAAATAATGATAGAGTTAAAATAGAGTTTCGCTAAATCACGTGCTACGTCGCAAGCTCTCAAAGCAACCGATAGATGGCTCTGATCCGCGAGACTTACGGCTTTATATTTTCAAGTGATACATTTTAATTATTTTTTTGTTATGGATAGTATATTTCAGTATGTTGTACATAGTCTGTAGAAGAAATCAAGTGTACAGAATCTCATTTTAACGTATTTTCTTACTTAATGTAGTTTTTCATTGATTTATTGAATTTAACATAGTTTGTCTTTGATTTATCACATTGGTTAGGTATCAGTTTGACCAGTCAGTATTTCGTGATTATGTAAAAAAACGAGTACAATTTGATTTGCGCTGTTGAATTATCTATAATATGTTCTCCTGTAGTTTTTCTGTTTAGCTGTCACTTACCTCCCCTTAACTCGCAGAGCAGAGTGAAGTTTCCTCCTTCTTCTAAAGGACCGACCACTCCGGCCACGTCACGACCAGCTTCGTCGTACAGTAGCAGTTTGTGCGGAGGTACTAAAAAAGAGAAAATAATGTTGTAGTAATTTGCTGTTTATCTCTCCTATCATATCATTTTAAATATTTACAATAAAACCTCAGGAAATACACTGTCAAGTATCTTTATACTTTTCTCCATATTTGTATACCACAATCGTCATCGTCTTATAATACACAAACAAATCAGTACGGAAGACCAGGTGAAATAAGCTGGCCGATTATCTGGAGAAATAGGGACTGTTCAAAAACTTGAAACTGTTTAATAACTTTTTCTTTCAGAAACCACTTCACACTACTGAACATGAATGATTCTTCGAGTGATGAGTTGGATTTCATATTGTCCAACAAGAAATGATTATTATATCATGTCTCTGTAATCCACATGTTTCGTAAAAGCTTTATGCTAAACTTTAAGAAGTTTCCAGCCGAATACAATCCTGTGCCATGTTTTAAAACTACTAGTTTTTGACCGCGATTTCGCTCGCGTAAATTTCTTGTAAATATTTTAGCCGTGAGGTATCGATGGAGTGGAACAGTGCCTCAATCTATAGCAGATGTCGTAAGAGTCGTATCTAAGGTACCAAATTCGGCAGATAGCATTATATCCACCGGAAACTCAGCTTAAATACTATATATCTTGGGAAAGCCTATGTCTTATAGTGGACTTTCTATAGCTGATGTGATGATCATGATGATTTCAGTAAATTAGATCATTTGAATCGTATTTACTATATCACTGCTTCATATAGCTAAACACCGAAATATACTAATATAAAATAAACTCAAAAGAGCACAATATACTCAGACCATAGCAAATTAGACTTTATCAACCAACAGCCAAGATACAAATACGCTCGCTGAACGGTGAGTAGAGAATTTTACAGCCTTTTTATTTCGTTCCTCATTAGCCTTTATATGTGCTATTAAGTGCATGTCTTTATGACGTAGGTGGATTGAGTTATTAGTATATTTCATGCCTCCTTGTTTCTTGAGTTATATACCATAATGAGGTAAGTACAATTATTCATGGAAGTGCTTGTTAGCGGTAACACACTTTTGTATAAAAAATTATGTAAAACGTTGGGTGAATTTAATCTCACATTAATTGGTACCGCAGTATATGTAATACATTTTCGTCCGAATGTTAAAACGGTATTTAACATTTGCTAAATATAAAAAAATATTCAGTTTAGCAAAAATATTTCTTATAATTTGTAATTTAAATAAATCACTGAGCTTTAAGGCCACCAGCCATTTCTTCAAAATATAAAACATCATCAATTTTTTTAATAGACTTAGCAGCGTCTAGATTGAATTCCAAGGAATACCGTACAGGAATAGATTTATTAGAAAAAAATGACTTCTGATTATAAATAAAATCGATGAGACTACTACCCCTGAAAATATTACAGACTTTGTAATAGAGAAAACTAATTCAGTAGTCACACAGAAAAAACAAACTTAACAACAATAATAATAATGTTTTTTTTAATAAATACTCCCATCCACTTCGTCTTTTTTTACAACGTCTAATTGACTCTTACACCAATCACTGCTGCTAATTGCCAGTACTTTAATCTATTATTTACATTCCGTTGGGCACCGTCTACGCCTGGAGTTTTTTAGACGTAAAAGACATTATAAATGTGGCTGTTAACTCACCGACTACATTCAGCCTTATCTGGAAGTTCCTCGTCGGAGAGTTCTTAAAGTCCACTCTGCAGCGGTATACCCCCTCGTCGTCCAGCTGTATTGCGTCCACCGTAAGCGAGGACGGACGTGACATGGTGACGAAGTACGCTCGCCTGCCAAACGCGAGTGGGTCCGACCAGTGCAGGGCCTTGTTGAAACTTCTGCCACGGACGTCGAAGCTGTTGACAAAAGAAAAGCATTGCCGTTTAATATCTTCAAGGTCAGTACTGATAATGGTTAGAAATTATTACCATTTTGAATTGAAATGGACGTGTCCTGGTGGCCCAATTAAATATGAAGAGTTCACACATTATAGGCATATCACAGAGCCAAGTTGTCGGTTGCCAAAAAATATTTGTCTTTTTTTTATTAGATTTTTTAGATATTTTTATTAGACGTAGCGTCCCAGTAGAAAATCTATATGATTTTAAGATATTATGTCACATAGCACAGTAATTTCACTGTCTCTCTCACCCTTTAAACCGGAATACATACAAGGAATAGGTGAGAGTGAGGTACTAAAAACGGCTTTTGGCTTTAAGGTCTACTTCATGTAATTCATGTCTATAATGTATGTAGGTACTCTATAATTATAAAATTCTTTTCTCAGTTTAAGATTTGACCTGCGTGGTCATGTGAAGGCGCTATTACTTTAAACGCTGCTTAAAAGAAAAAAGCGAAATATTACTGTAGTTTTCTTATGTCTAACGCAGTCCCTGTCTGTGTTTAACCGGTGAAGGATCACTTTTTATAATTATAGTTATTCTAATGACATTTCCCTATGTAAACTCTTTTTATATTATGTATATTTAATATATATTTTTTTCATATTTATCTATCTAATTTACACCTCTTACTACTTCTTAGTTTCGTCTTCACTTTCCATCCAAAGGTTGCCTGGAATAAATCACTATTTGCGATAAGGCGCCCATTGTACTTCATGATTACTGTTTCTTTTTCATGTATTTTTATGTTTGGTGTATGATAATTATTATTTAACGATAGATTATTATTATTATAATTATAAAACGTTCTCTAGTTTTTATAGTTAGTTTTATGTTGATGAGCGTACACAAACATTTGATTTCAAACAAAAAAAGGAAATAATGTTGTGTTTAATTATACTAGTTGTACCATACAGTTTAAGACGTAGTTCATTTACCTTTTTACATTATGCTTTATTTTAAATTTATTGTATTATACACGATTTAAACATAATATATGTGACACGTATAGACACATACATACATTCCCTAACTAAAAAAAACCACACTCAACCACACTCACAAAGCAATATAATGCCACATTCCCATTCACAAAAAGTAAGTGATCTAAATTAGAAATAGTTAATAAAATTACTATTTTTATTCTCAAAGTTAAGAAATAATTAATCACTGTTTTTCACAAGATCTGGGAATAAGTTATTAATGTTCTATTTTGGACTATTCGTTGGCATTTATAATTTCAGTAAAATTAATATCTATTCATAGTAATTCAGTGCTAACTGATTATTGCACTCAATAAATGTCTTTCACTGTTTATTGCGCAATGAAATCATAGATAGGTACAATGAAGCAAAATACATTTGGACGGCGTGATAAACTCCGATAAAAATTGGGGTTATAAAAAGTCCAAATACAGACATCGCCAACCTTTATGACAGGAGTGGACAATCAAACAGCAGGTGTGGAAGATTAGTGTTATTTCTTTTATATTTAAGTCTCCAGTCTAGTGCTTAACACAAGGCCACAAAAGGCCATAAGAGGCCATAAGAGATGGTATATCCATCCAATAAGTGTAGCTTTAATGCAACGGGTAGGAAATAGGCAGCAGCATCCTTTTGCAAAGCTATGCTCACCATTATTATGAGTGAAATTAAAAAAACTTGTCATAAAAGTGCATCAATTATGCTATTGAGGCATTAAAGAACTCATTTTACTCATTGAATAGAATAAAGCAAGATCCCCAGGTACTTTATATGCTAATGACCCAAACCAACCTTCATAATGAGCCAAAGAATAGAGACTTACCTAAAATCTCGTATGATATAAACTCACCCAATGAAGTTGGCGATCCCTGCATCGTAAATTTAAATATTTAAAATAGTTTGGACCCGCTCAAAGGTTTCGGGGTAAACTCTGCGTAAAATAGGCTATTTTGCCGCCGGGAAACCTACTGACTGTTGAGGAAGCCTGAATTATTTATACGGCGATCTGTACTAATAGTTTTGCGGCATATTGGCTTGGGTATTGCTGATAGAAATGCACATTAGCTATTTCGGTAAATTTTGTTTATGTATCTACAAAGATCTAGTAGATTTTTTATTTATATTGAACAGGTAATCATAAAATTATGCCAAAACTTTGAACACTCAATTTTATTAAATACATATGAAGATTTCTAAAGTAGTTATAAAAGTAGGCATAGCGTAATTTTAAATTTGTGAGCTTGTACAAAGTGTTTTATCTGACTTATCAAAGGCATTTGACTATGTTATAAATCGTGCTATTTTGTACATTACAATAATACAATACTCATTTTCGATAATAAATCTATCTAAGCATTAAAAACGGTAAATAAATATAAAATCTGTTAAGTGTTAGAAGATTTTTAATTAATATAGTTGATTATGGTGTTCTTCTGGGTTCTATTATACGACCGTTCCTGTTCTAGTTGGTACAAAAATTAGGCCTATCAGCAGAGTAATATCGTACTTCCCTCTAAATTAGGATAAAGGGGTGAATGTGGATACCTGTCCCAAATTACGCCAAATCCTAAGAATACTGGACAAAAAAAGCTTTTTCTAAGACTGACACGGTGATGATGTACTGTTTTATTACATTGTCTAAGTTAGTATTTAAGGACGTACTACCGCCATTTGTTGTTTCAGTCCATTACCTATTATTAAACAGGGGGTCCTCATAAACTACCTTTGTTTACTTTATCTTGATTTGTTTTGTACATAAAACGAATAAAACATGTAAAAGTAATGTCATTGGACTGAAAATGAAATTTCAAAGATGGATCTTATTTATTATTAGACATATCAACAGATTAAACGCTTTATATTTTTTTCTGACGTTTTTCATTGTGTTTCGCGGCACAGGTTTATTCGTTTTCTTACAATATCTAGTAATGTCCTGTTTACTGGTATCTTGCTTGCATGATTCATGTGTTTTATTTGTAATCTTAATGTAATAAACATTTCACAATATTAAAAATAATACTGCATTATAAGACTTATAATATCATCCGAGTCTTTATTTTTTCATCACCTCTTCGTGAAGGTTTTTTTTCGAGTCATGCACCGAGTTTATCAAAAGAATTCGCCGTAGGTTGTAGTAATTTATTGATGGATACTTTCCTCAGCCATATATAAAATGAGAAAACAGACAAAGCATAATCTTGATAAGGTCTTAAATATTAAAGTGTTTTAAAATTTTACTTTATATTGAATAATTGAGTTTTTTAAAGTTCTCTGAAAGATTTTATTTGCGTATCTACTTTAATCTTCAACATTGCGAGAAATAAATTTATGGCGATGTAAATAGGCGTTTTTAAATTGGTTTACTTTTAATAATCTACAATTGAATGCTGAAAACCAATATATATTTTAAGATGTGATAAATATTTATAATTGATATATAAAAAGAAAATGTTAAACCAAATTTTGGAGGAAATTGTGAGATCGGGTGAACGTGAAATTTAACTGTTTAAGTTAATTCGGAAAAGAAGTGCATAAAACCACCCAGGGCAAATATTTTTATAACAGTATTTTTCTAAGCCTGGGTATTATATTTGTGATTAACTTTTTGTCTTATGTCCATAACACAAGTGCTTTAAGTGGCTTATGAATTAATTTATGAAAATACACTAAAAATTTAAGTTTTTTACACAAAATACTGTTGTGCATGACGCATTGACATATTTAAATGTTTTAATGACATATATAAAAGTAAACATTAATTGTAAGGTGTTTTGTAATAAATACATACACCAGTCCCACAAAAATAATACATATTTTTGTGTCATTTGTAAAGATGAAATTAAATGCTTGTTATAATTATACTAGCTGTGCCCGCGACTTCGTCCGCGTGGAATAGTTTTTTTTTGGGTACCATACCTCTTTACCTTAACTTATACAAACTTTGAATGTCATGTTTATTTATATCTAATCAATGGCTTGAAAATAAGTTTCAAGTTTCTAGCTCCAAAAATAGCGATACTTCCAACAACTTTTCATACCCCCTTTCACAACCCTTTTTTTCGAATTAAAAAATAGCCTATGTTCTTTCTCAGGGTCTAAAGATTGTCTGTGCCAAATTTCATCAAAATCGGTTTAGAGGTGTAAGCGGGAAAACGTAACAGACAGACAGACAGACAGAGTTACTTTCGCATTTATAATATTAGGAGGGATTATTATTAATTACTTTGAAAGGTTAGATGCGTAGAAAATACTGAAATATAGTTAAGATGATATTAACTAAAAAGTTCAACTTTTCTCAAGTGTGAGGCGGGAGTCAAACCTGGGTGAGAGAGGCAGTGAATTTACTGGGTAATTGTGACTTAGTTTTTCCATGACGGTGTTATCGTTACCCTTGTGATGACACTAGCTGATTATATGATATATCATATGTCACTTGGTGAAGATGTATTTTTCTAATAGTGAAAACATTATTTCAACGGTTTAAGTAAATTTTTATTACTTGAGGAGGCCTATGTCCAGCAGTAGACGTCTTAATGCTGATATAATGATGATGATGTGTAAATTAAAGTTAAATATACTAAACAAACAGACATTAAAATATTTATTTTTTATAATATAATATGTAGTGACAATACGAAGGTTAGATGTAGAAGGTTAGAAAGGCTGTACATATAAAGGTTAGAAAGGCTGTACTGAAAAAAAACAGTAGTGTTATACACTATATTTATTAATGATTTTCTCTATATATAATTTCTAGCAGCACCTTGTGGTTTCACCCGCATTAAGTTGTAGAACTGTCATACTAAATTTGCTTACAAATAATATCATCATATATTTATTAAGGTGGGGATCAAACCCACGACCCATGGCGCATAAGATAGGATCTCTACCATCTGCGATATCGGGCCCGTTAAAATGATATGACAATTGGAAAACACATAGTTTAGGGATAAAGAGACCACGCTATATTCTAAATTATCAATAATAATAAAAATGGCTAGTAAAAAGCTTTGATTTGTGTATAAAAAGCAAACGAATCCTAAAAAACGGCCTAGTAGTTCATTCGGTGGTTCGCCAAGAGTTGTCAGTTCAATCTCCACACAGAACAGACGTATAAGATGAACATATTTATGTGTTGGTTCTTTGTTTGGGTGTTAATATATATTGAGGTATTATTTTATGATTTGTCTGATGTCTGAGAGCCAAGTTTTAAAGCGATATAACTCGCAGACAATGCATAGGATGTGTAATTTAAAGTAAATAACGCCACGTACAAGTAAACGATAAGACATAGAGCGAAGCCGGAGCAAATCACAAGTGTCTGACATGAAAATATCTTCAATTTCTATAAACGACTTACAAAATAAACATAGTGATAAATTATACATTATAGAAAACGGGATACAAATATATTTTCTAGAGTCCCGGAGTATTAGACATCAAACAGAATTTATGACCTCGTTTATAAGGCTTAGACCTTAAATCCATTATTTACTCTCCACATTACGCTCTATCTTTAGGTCTGTAATAAAATAGTTCTGTGGTAATATTATGAATAAAATTGACAATAAAAAGCATGGAAAAATTATGGACTGTATCCACACCGGTTGGATTAAGAACATGTTGTTTTTAAATAAAATAATCACCACAGCTTATAGAAGCTGGTAATATCACAAGGATATCTATACAAGTGCGTTGCTAGCCTTGCTACAAAAAGATTTAGTCAAATTACCAAGAAATTTCACTGCCTTTCTCACTCTTAAAACCGGAACACAGTAATGCGAATACTACTGTTTGGCGGTAGAAACAAGTAAAAGTGAGGTATCAATTCAGACCTTCATTATTTGCTTAAGATGCAATCATTATCATCATCATCATCATAACAGCAATTGTAAGTCCACTACTGGGCATAGGCATCCCAAAAAAACGGTGTATTTAGACTATAATTACCGCGCACGGCAAGCGTTTTGGCAATCGCTGAACGTATCTTTCGCGACGGGGATGCTGCTGTCCATCCCCGCCCTCTGCATTTGAACTACACTGTTTCGGATCGATATACCGCCATCCTTTGGTTCTGGTATCATAGTCGCCTCTTACGACACCTAGTACCGGGCGGTACTTTTCTTCTCTGCCGGCACCTCTCGGCCTGATGACATGTAGTCGATATGATTAACTTTTATTTAAGTATGTTGATATGTCATTCAAACGGTAGTTACGTAATATTTTTTCTATATACATTATATTCAATGTATTTTATAGTATATTTTGTGTATTAGAAAAATCTTTGCATTTCTTCTCCTAATAACTTTAATAAGTGATGTGTGCGTACAAATACATGATAATTGCATTTTTACGCAACGCGATTGTAAATGATTAAATATTTACTGATAATAATCTACTTCTGGAATGTTAATAAATATGCAACAATATTTACACAAAATTCATGACAATATCTGAATTAATATTGCAGGTTGCTGTACGGTCATGTTTATTCAAGGTCAAGGTTAATATCTTCTTGTTGATAGGAATGTTTTTAACTATACGTTTATGTTTGTTAGTTTGACGTATCCCGTAGCGAACTTATTCAGAACCTTAGCTGGATATAATACAGTCTATTTAATAATGAGTTAGGTGTATACTAAATTACCAGTATTTACAGAGATCCTATGTAACTCACCGTGCATCGATGTTGTAATAAAAAAATGTAATAAAATATGTGAGGTACCGGCAGTTTAGCATAATACTTTCCCCTTTACCTTTTTTACGGTTTCTTTGTGTATAAGTGAATAGGAATTTATGACAATTATATTTTTAATAACCTCTTAACGGAGGTATATATTTTTGCTGAATAAATTTACTTTTTACATAATATAATTTGCCCTCGAGTATCGGCAGAGAAGAATAGTACTTTTCCTTCTACCAGGTGTCGTAAGAGACGACTTAAGTACCAGAATCGATAGCTGGTAGTATATTCGAAATAGTGTAGCTCGAATGAACTGGGCGAGGATGGCCAACAGCAACTGCTGTAATGATCATGAGGCTGATTTCTTTGTAACAGGCGTGATAGCTATGTTTAGTTACGAATTTAAAAATACAATAAAAATATATGATCACAGCCGAGGATGTTAAAAATGATTTTTATTTAATATAATTAATAAAACTACAATTACAATACTAAATTATAACTTGTGATTCGACCGATGTTAGGTACAAGAATGATCAAATAAATGTTCTAACTAATTACAACGACGCGGTGTCTGACATTTTCTGTTGTTGTATGTTGCCATGGATTATTGAGGGCATAGCTGTATACGCAGTATTCTTATACTAGGCTTGCGTAACACAATTGTAAATAAGGACAAAAGTGGCTAGTGATTCGTACTCGTAGCTCTTTCACCAAAATATCGGGCATTGCAATTTTGAACAGCTATTCCTGTATGTAAATATTGTCCAATATTTCTTTGTCCATACCTGAATACACAAATAGGGACGTTTGAATAAGAGTTGGTAGATATCTGGATGTTTTGTGTGATAGGATCATTAGATCCTATCTAATGCGCCAAGGGTCACGGGTTTGATCCTCACCCAGAACAAATATTTATTAAGTGATTTTGCGTTTGTTCTGTATCTGTGTGTGTTGAATAAGTATTTAAAAATTATATTTGTGATACTCTTGTTGTCTGATGTCCGTAACGTAAGAGCTTTAAGCGACCTATCTCAGGGTCAGGTCAATATATGAGATGTTGTGTGTTGACTTTTATTTCGTGTAATCCAAAAGCTTTTTTAAGGGAAAAGATACTGCTTTAATCTCTCACAAATTAGTACATATACAAAATGTTGATCGAGAATAACGTATACCGTTGCGGCATACTTTATTTCCATATACGGTATTAATTACTCCTTTGAGGAGTCACGAGACCAAATTACTAGCTTCATAA
This sequence comes from Heortia vitessoides, assembly GCA_020976665.1. Classification (NCBI taxonomy): domain Eukaryota; kingdom Metazoa; phylum Arthropoda; class Insecta; order Lepidoptera; family Crambidae; genus Heortia; species Heortia vitessoides. The sequence continues at coordinate 12,836,448 of JACJUM010002477.1, forward strand.
GCTTGAGTTCTCTTAAAATATTTAGATAAGCAGTAGGAAGGGTTGTTTAAAAATTTCCAAAGGAAGAATCCGAAATGAACATGTAAATAGTATGCACAACCTAGATCACTAGGTTTAAGATTTTGCTATATTTTCTTCTTCGTTATTTTTATGCAAACACCTTGAAGGTATGTTAGCATTCGAAAAAGACTCTCAATGTGACTAGAAAGACCAATTTAACGACTAATTTAAAATATAAAAAAATATAAATATAACATTTATAAAATTGTACAAGTCTACATTATAATTATAAACATAGACATATCACATTGAGTATTTACACAAATAGCCATTCAAGACAGCTTAAGGTTTATTTTTTATGTCATTATCATACTATATCATGTCATACCAGCTATAGGAAATCTACTGCTGGACATAGACCTCTCCAAGAAAAGAGGAGATTTTCGCCCATAATTGCCGCTCTGGGCAACTTGCTGCACTCTGTGATTGCCAACACGGAAAATATGGGTACAAAACCCCCTTTCATATGAAGGCTTATGCCCAGCAGTGACTTTAATAGCTGGTACCATGATAAAGTCAATTCATCGACAATTTTTTTATTACCATTGTGTTATTCATCACCATCATATTTGTCGTAAGGTATCGGCATATACCATCGGGTACCGGCAGACTTAAATAGTACCTATCTCTGTACACCGGGTATCGTAAGAGATGACTAAGCTATCAGAAGCGATAGATGGCGGTTTATCCACCTGAAATAGTAAAGCTCAAATACAACAGGACGAGGATGGGCGGCAGCATTCCCATCACGAAACTACACTCTATGATTGCCAACACGCTTGCCCATCGCGGCAATTATGAGTATAAATCTCCCTATCTTATCGAGACCTATGTTTAACAATGGACTTTCCATGGCTGATATGATAAAGTGTCATTACACATTATCAATAGAATCTGTGTAAATTTCATCCTGATCTGTTCAGTCATTCCAACGTGAAAAAGCCACAAATGTCCATGTATCCCTCAATACAAACCTTCGCATCTACAATATTAACAGAACAAATAATTGCTATTACACATGCATTAAGATTCTTGTCGCAAAGATACCAAATCGATTCTAACAAGATTATTCGGATGGCACATATCGGATAGCGTTTGACAATTAGCTGTATCGAGAAATCAAACAAGACCCTGATTGCGTTGCATGGAAGTGCAATATAGTATAGGGGATGAATCTAGTTTTATACTTAGTTAGAATTCCTTATGGCTTGGACATGTTAAAACTTGATACTATAACTATTAAATTGTCTTGAGTGTTTTTGTCTTAACTAGTTATTGGAATTGAATACATCTTCATAACCGATGGACGTACTATATGCTAATATATGCTATACGTACTATATGCTAATAATGCTATATAATCCTTTCGCAAGAAGAGGAAGTTTTAATCATAAGTTCCGCGCTAAGCTTTGATTGCTGTCCTTCCACATTTGATTGCATTTTGAGGTACCGGCAGTGCTGTGAACATGATAGAATAGTATCTCTTCTTTCGACATTATCGACAGGTGGCGGTATTCATCCGAAACAGTGCAGCTTAAATGCACAGGGCAGAGATGGGCAGCAGCATCCCCATAACGATAGCTGCGCTCTGCGATTGCTAACATGCTTGCCAAGCACGACAATTATGAGCAAAATACCTCCTTTCTTGGAGATGCTTATGTCCAGCAGCGGACTGGCAATGGCTGGTATGATGATGATGTAGGTAGGCACTCTGTTTTGGATAGATATACCGCCATGGTCACTCCAGTTGCCTTTTAAAACACCTGGTACAGAGAGGTACTATTCTACTCGGCCGATATCCATGGCATATATATGACAGATTAAAAACAAACTTTAATCGTACTTGAGTTTAAAGCAAGAGATTTTCGCAAACTACTCGTACATATACGCTTACTACGCTCAAAATTGGTACGCAAGGCTGGCGTGGTGACAATTTTATTTTTGCACCAAGTATGATACTCCCAATTCCCGCCTAGATATGCATCCGCATAAGCATCACCACAACCTACTGATGCTCGTATTATCACAAGAACATCTCTAGTGCGTTGCCAACCTTATGGCTTATAGATACTATGCTTCATTTATATGAATATCACTCACTACCTCTCTCACCCTTCAAAGTGAAGGAGAAGAAAGGAATACGAACACTGCTGTTTGGCGGTGTAGGTGAGAATAAGGTACCAATGAAGTCAGCCTTTGTGTGAGGCCTACCTCAAGTTGCACAAACAGAAAGCAAGGATAGATGAAAGTGGAATGACTGCTAAAATATATAGAGCGCAATTAAATGGAAGAGTTGGAATAGGACGACCTAGGCGAACATATTTTAACCAGTTAGAAGAGGTAATAAACAAGGGCCAGGGTAGAAGTACCAAGAATAAACGAGCGTATATGAAAGATTTATGCGAGTAAGGGAAGCAAGAGAGGTATGCCAAGGTCGTAACAAGTGAAGATCCGTAGTCTCTGTCAACGCTGATGAGACACAGACGTAATGTATGTATGTATGTTAAGACAAAATTTACAAATACAATTAAATAACATATATTTACTCGTAGATTCAATGGTAAATAAACTTTATGTTAACAACCTACTTTGACGGTACACCTTACACATAAATAAGAAACGGTAAATCGTAAAGTTCTATTTATTAGCCATTTTACAAAAATACAGCAGCAATGAATTCCATTTTATATTAAGTATAACATCATAAACATACGGCCAGAGATCAACTTATACGGTTCAGAAATGTTCAGTCAAATTTGGACTTTGTGTGTGGCATCGACTGTTCAATGTCACTTGTTAAGACTTGACAGGTTTGTATAGATTGATCTGTGGCCGTACTTAATAAACAACAAATTGTAGTTATAGTCTATTTGTGGGTAAATTACCTATTTGCCGTTAGTAGCAGAGTAGAATTGTACCTCCCTCTGTACCCGATGTTATAAGAGGTGACTAAGGTAACAGAACCAACAGATGGCGGTATATCCATCCAAAACAATGCAGCTCAAATGGGTGAGGATGGGTATGCGCTTGCCCAGTGCGGCAATTACGAGCAAAATTCCCACTTCCTTGGGGAGGCTTATGTCTAGCAATGGACTTCAAATGGATGATGATGATGTTTATGAAAATATATAATAATGTATTTTACGAGGCGTGTTTAATCGGATCCTTTTAAACGTAATAACATAATTTCCTAATTTCTTTTTAAGTAAACGTTAAATTATATTTAAAAAAGCGATAGAATAATGTTGGACTTATGAATATCCGTGTTTGTTATTTTTTGTTGTTTCAAATTATATCTTATTATTTCTTATGTTTAAGATTCCTCTGTTTTCTGATATCCGTAACACAAGTGTTTTAAATAACTTATCTTGACATTGAAGTCAGGTCAATATATGAGATTTTGAGTGAATATATTATTTTTATTAATTTCAGCATTTTACGGTATTCATTATCGTTAGATATCCAAAGTTATTAATAAGGTTCTTTCTATTTTTCCATATGTAGCTTTTTATTCTAAATGTAGTTTTACCTACACCTACCTGCTTTTAAAGTAGAATGTCTCTTCCTATACCAGATGTCGTAAGAGTCGACTTAGGTACCGTAACTGACAAACGGCTGTATATCCACCCGAAATAGCATAGCTAAAATGTAATAGACGGGGATGGGCAGCAGCATTCCTGTCGCGAAAGCGACGTTCTAAGATTGACACTACACTTGCTAACCGCCGCAATTATGGGCAAAATTCTACCATTATTGGGTAATTCTGTTTAACAATGAGCAGTAGACATTTTACTGCTGTTATGGTGAAACATGAAAAAAAATAACGTGATTTTGTAGTTTATGTAAATCACTTTTTTTCCTTCCTAAATTAAATAGCGGAGGCTCTTCTTTGAAGTAATTAAATGAAGTTTCTTGTGGTTTTTTGCCTGAAAAATAAATTAGACTTGATACTACTTCTATACTAGTTTTGTCATATTCAAATTAACTTTCAAATTATGAAACAGTGAAATATACTCGCACGAAGCCGGGGACACTAGTTAGTCAAGACAACACAAAAACTTGCGACTCAGAAAACAGTATTTACTTTATTTTTATATCACTATTAAATCAACAAGAAGATTTTCCTTCAAAATGTTGCAGCTACCGTAATTACCACTACCAGAGAAACAAGATAATCTTGTAGACGTCTACGCCGTAGCGCCGTAGCACCGTAGAGTGGATTAATGAACCGTAACACAAATATGTAGTCACATTTGGTGAATTCCTAACGTACGACGTCCCTTTATCTTGCGTAATATACGGGTACAGTCAGCAGATTAACGAAGCAATTATTTTTGGTTTATATTAGTTTTTTTTTACTATATTCTTTATGATGAATTCATTTTTCAAGAAGCTGCCTGACAGCAAATGGACCTGGATGAGCCCCGATGGTTCCACAAGAGACAGACTTCATTTTGAAGAATAAAATACAAATATTTAATGATCACGGAGATCGTGATTCACAGGGTCAAACTGGTAGCGATTACAAAATAATAAGAGGCACATTGAATATTAACGTAAAACATAAATGGTCCCACCTGATGATCAGAAACCCTGAGATTTCAGCTCGTGTTTTCAAACCGCTTCGATTGCTTGAAGAACCTTACGTCAGTACTTAGTACGAGATTAATAACAGACTCGTAGAAGCTCTTCAGTAGATGCTAAGTTCATTGGACACCGCCAAATAGACCTTTCCGACTACACTCTCAACCTTATTGTCAAACGACGCTCGATGAAATTGCAGTCTTCGAGTGACGCGAAGTCATATAGGCAGTTCATAGTTCATAGGCAGTTAACTGTTTCTTTAATACTGAACATATTAAAGAGACAATACAGCGGAATACTGGCACCATAGTGTCCGAAATAAATATGTCTGTTGGACAATCTGATGACAGCCAAAGATAAAGATTGAAGTTTGGCGTCGACCTAAGACAAGGTAGTGGATGAGATCAAAAGGTTCTTTGGAAAATTTTCCGCTTCCGTTTCTAAGCCTGTTAGCAGCTGCTAATGACTCTTGGGTCTTTTACCGAGCTCGGCAAAAGGCCCAAAACAAAGATTTTCAAAATTATTTTTTTATCTGCGAACCGTACATGATATCGCGGCTTTCAAAATGAATTCTGAATCCTACGGAGACAACTCGGTAAACACAATTTGCCATGTCTCGCTCAAAATTCATACGAAAACAGTCTGAAATGTAAATTCTATACTTTGATTCAATCGATCTAATTGCATTTGATCTTATAAAGTTTTTGTTCTCGAATACTGTATTTAGTCATGTAAAGTAATAGTAGTTTGGTGTCGTAGTGATTAGTTTGTCTTAGACGTAAACTTGACAACATTCAATTCTTAGGGAATGTAACTGTTTATGCAGGAATACGGATACGCGAGCATTTTTTATCGATACAAATAGGTGCCTGTGCAGACGATTTAATTAAATGCACACGACATATCATACATTAACTTGACTCATGAGATAAATAGCTCGAAGCACTTATGCTACGGATATCAGACAACATAAAAATTCCAAAAATAATATTTAAATACATATAAATAATACCCAGACACAGTACAAATACAAATATAATTGGCATACAAGATATAAACAGGACATATTCAACCCGGTGGTGCATCTGGGTTGAATATGACGTTAGTTTGTCAATTCTTACGATATCTTTTTCGTATATGCCAGCCACTCTATCCCGTCAACGAAGTCAATTTCTGTACGGTGTCTTGCATCCCATATTTCCCCTTGCACCCTTTGCTGACCGTGGAACATAACCCAATAACCGAGCTCTCGACGATCAAGCAAAGTTGCCTGCGACGACACTAAGGTCAAGTGACCAGAGATCAAATTAAAAGCAAGTTTGCCGTCTCACTGTTCAAGTGATAAGAATCAATCTAATATTTTCTCGTGATTAGGATGCACATATTTATTTTTTTGGATGATGAAAAATTGGTCTTAAGTATTTTTAGTAATAATAATATCATTCACGGAGCGATCTGACTCCGATATAAGTCGCTTAACGCACTCGTGCTATAAAAATCAGACAACCAATTATTATTTTTTTTTTATAATAATAATAAATTCCCACAACATCTCATACATTGACCTGACTCCGTGGTAAGTCGCTTAAAGCACTTGTGTTACAGACGCCAGACAACAGAGGAATCACAAATATACTACTTAAATACATATATTTTACACCCATACACAGAGCAAACACAAATATCATCATATAAATATTTGCTCTGGGTGGGAATCGAACCCACGACCCCTGGTGCACAAGACAGGATCACTACCATCTGCGCCATCGGGCCCGTCATCAACTACAAATATAATACATTTTATTGAACTATATGCCATCATAATAATTTATACTGGTTGGCGCCACGGCACCCACTTAGGCATACCTTACGCGCATATGTAAGGATCAGTACCATCGGTGCCAACGGCCCGTCCTCAATTCACGCGTTCATTGCAATAAATAATAATAGAACCACTTTTTTAAATAACTTTAAAATGCGGCTTACTTAACTTTTTATTTATTATTGTTCAACGTTTTGGTTATATAAAAAACAATTGCGAGGTAAGCCAAAAGTCGATCAAAAATGTATAAAATTTAATATGCCGCGTTTTAAAACCATTAAAAAACGAGTTCTAATAAGAAATGTACAATGAACAACATAATTGATAACTAGAAAACATTATAATGACAATTCACATCAAATAAAAATACATTTATTTGAAAATGATACTTATAATGAAATGTATTTATATACGAAAATAAAAATACATTCCACATTATGGTTACCTTTCAACCGTTTTCTTTCTGGCAGCATACAACATCGACTGTTTAATGTCACTAGACAGTTTTGTATAGATTGATCTGTGGCTGTAGTTACTGAACAACAAATTATAGCTACAGCCACTTTGTGGGTCAATTACCTTTTTGCTGTAAGGTGTCGTAAAAGGCGAATAAGGTACCAGAACCGACAGATGGCGGTATATCCATCCGAGACAGTGTAGCTTAACAATGAGGCAGCAGCATCCTCGTCGCGAAAGCCTCGCTCTGCGATTACCAACACGCTTACCCAGCGCGGTAATTATGGGCGCAATCCCTCCCTTCTTGGGGAGGCCTACGTCCAGCAGTGGACTTCCAATGGCTGTACTGTAATGGCTGTGTGTAAATTGACTAATTTAAAAATTATTTTACTTTTTAGTATCATTAAATAATTTAAACTATAATATATTTCTATATTTTGATAGTAAAGGCATTTTTTATTAAAAATAACCGCGGCTCCCTACAAGCTTCAAATAATTAGAGTACGCACAAAACTAAGATATAATTTAATAATTTATTAATAAAATGTACCAGGTATTGTAAAAGGTGACTAAGGTACCGAATCCGAAAGATGGCGGTATAAAATAATAATAACTTAATTCAACAACAAAACGAAATTTAAACTAAAATACACTTTGATACTTATATCAACCTAAAACAGTGTAGCTCAAATGGGCGGGGATGGGCAGCATACTGCAGCATCCCCAGCGCAAAAGCTATGCTCTGCAATTGTCAACACTTTTAGGGTGGCCTATAAGTATTAGGTATGATGATGATGATGTGAAATTGAAATATAACTTGGATGCAACCTAAAAAATGAATTTCAATTGGCACAGAAGCGAGGTTACGGACAAACAATGTGATACGAAATTTTAATATTTAACACGCAGATGTAGAAATTCACTTAATAATTTTTACTGATATCATAAAGATATTTGAAATAAATATTAATAGGTAAATTATTTTATTACAGCAATTACTTAATATTACTTGATAAATTACCCTTATAATATAACTACAGCAATATATCACGAAAATGCTAATATTATGGCAAAAAGAAACACATGTTCTGTTGTTATCTGTTAAATAACATCTATTTTATTATTTTAATAAATAATCATTAATACATAATTATAGTACCAATAGATTTTAGATTCCAGGAAGAAGTCTATTTCGCTCTTGGATAGCTAAACTATGCAATTGTGCTGATTCTTTCGAAAAATATCTATACCACGCGAATATTTTTTCGGGACAAAAAGTAGCCTATCTATTTAATCTTTAAGCAAGATCTGTTTGTTGTAGCGTTCAAGAGTAACAGACGTGCCTTCAAGTTTTCTTGTTAATAATATAAGTAAGACTAGATTATTCAGTCTTTGTTCTGTCTTAACTATGTCAGTGAATAAAATTACTCGTATATGTCATCTCATACATTGACCTGACTCCGAGGTAAGTCGCTTAAAGCACTTCTGTTACGCATGTCACACAACAGAGGTATCGCGAATATTATACTTAAATACATATATTGAAAACCTTGACACAGAACAAATACAAATATCATCATAAAAATATTTCTTCTTCTTTGTAATATTAGTATAGACTATATCATAGAGATAATAATAATGAAAAAGTTACTAAATATCTTTTTAGAAAAAAATATTTTCATATTTCTCAATCATTATCTGTTATTTATCTACAACTTGCAGTGGAATATAATAATAGTTTGTAGTTAAAATACTGGTTACAACGAGCGAACTCCTTGGAAGAACTATGATCGCAAATAGTGCAAAATCCGAGTAGCAATGCGGGAGTGGGAGATGCCGCCGAAGCGCCAGTACCAACTAACATTTTTCAACTAATAATTACATATAAACAACGAGCGAAGAATTAGATATTAATAAAACATATATATTTAAAGAATATATAAGACTACTTAATGTCATGAAGGAAACATTCCTCAAAAAAAAAAAAAGATTCATATATTTTTAAAGGCGTGGGGGTGGGGGGTGACGTAAGAGGCGACTGAGGTACCGGAGCCGCTATATCCATCCGAAACAGCGCAGCTTAACTATTGCAGGGTTAGAATGGGCTTTGATTGCAACTACGCCTGACCAGCGGGGTAATTATAAGCTAAAATCCCCCATCTTGGGAAGGCCTACGTCCATCAATAGACTTTAGATGGTCGATGTGATGATGATGATGATAACTTTAAAGAAACTTTAGTAACTATTAATAAAGAAATGACAACTTTCTTGTAAGTTACGTTGGTAGTAATGAAAATGTAGCTTCATTATTATCATAAATGCGGAAGTTAGTAAGTAATGTGTCGTTGTATGATGGTAAATCATTTGCGCGAAAATTACTAAATGAGATTAGTTAATTGTGCAATAATAAAGCTTAAACAATACAATAATATATTGGCTCAAATTTATAAAAAAAATCCCAAAATAGTTATTAATAATAATAATAATTAGTGTTGTTGGTTAACAAAACGCCGGCCACGTTTTATCTGCAAATCTGCTTATAATTATGTTTTGTCTGAATTGCAAATAGGAAATAAAGTTCTTAGAGACACCATCTCTTAGAACTCGATGTACTAATACAGTGCAGACAAAGTCGCGGACATCATCTAATAGAAAAAAAATTATTAAGTATTCTCACAGCATCTCAGACATATACCTGACTCCGTGGTAAGTCACTTAAAGCACTTGTGTTTCGGACGCCAGACAACAGAGGAATCACAAATATACATATATAGATTCTTATATACACAAATATGCAACAGATTTTTATGACAGACATTATAAACCGATATTGCGATACGAGTTGTGATTAATAAATTGCTTAGATTAAAGCAAATATTTACCATAAATGCTATGCGAATGCTACACTGCAATAAATAATATATACAGGGTATACCGCCATCTGTCGGTTCCGGTACCGGCAGACTAATATAAGGTAGGATTATTTTATTTTGAGATAACTCTTATGTTCCCGTGGGGTTATCAAGATCATCAATATAGTGAGTTATTATACTTAACTTACTTCACATTTCTTAAATAAAATTGTTTCATTTATTTCACAATTCGAAAGCGCTTGTAATAATAATCCATTTTCCTTTCAATTGACTCTTATGATGGGTTCAATAGCGCAAATGGATATCTTGTGGGGCAAAGGTTGTGGGTTAGATCTTCACCTATTTGTTTTTGTTCTGTGTCTGGGTGTTAAGTAAATGCATACAAATAATTGCGATTTCTCAATAGTCTGACATCTGACACAAGTGATTTAAGTGATTTATCTCGGCTGGACGGTAACTTAAGTAGTAATATTAATATTTATCTGTATATGAAAGTACACATAACTATTTAACGATATTAAAGTGCCTGGGATAGGAATATTTAAATAAAGATTTTGATTTTGTATACATGATGAATACATGTACTGTATGCGAGGTTTTTCCAGTTACAAAGGACAAAGAAGTGACTTTTATCCTTAAAGACTTCGTTATTGCATGAATATATATATATTAACGAAACCGCTACCTCTCACCACTTGGAGCACGCGTGAATTTTACTTGTGCGGTAACAAGACAATGCTGTTAAAATACTTCAGATTCGGTTCGAGTGAGGAGTTGCAGATTTACGCCAGAAGTCACGTTTGGTCTCATATAAATATATTATTTATTTATTTCATGCTTCAACACAAGATTGAAGCTGTAGCGATGTGAATAAAACGCGTTTAATTAAAATTTATGGTTTCTTAACTAAATATACATAGATACATCACGCTTGTAACCCATCGGGGTAGGCAGAGGCCATGGATCTCCACTTGTTACGACAATCTTAGTATTCCTCCCTCGCTTCCTTTTCTTGCATTAGTCCATTCATACACGCTCGTATAATAACTCTTCCATTCATTTTCGTTCGATATATTTCCAATCAATCTACTTTCGTTATATTTCTACGTCTTCAAACCATCTTAACATATACTTTTAACAGCTAGAACTTGGATTAATAAGTTGAATGTGATTTGTATTGTTGTTGTTGTATTTATTATAATAAAAAAAATGTCAACTGCTGTATACATACTGACCCTGAGGACCCGCGTCACTCCTGCAATTTTTTCGCAATCGCAGAGCGTAGCTTCCCGGTACTGTTACTGTGTTGATATGTTTGGACCTCGTTGATACAGGTGGATATAACGTCAACTATTTTTTTTTAACTTTCCACAGATAGAAGAACAATGCAAATATGGCGGACTTAATACCGGCAGAATTAGCCGTGAGGTATCGGCACAATAGAGTAGTACCTCGTACTGCACCAGGTGTCGTAAGAGGCGACTAAGGTACTAGAACCGACAGATGGCGGTACATTATCTAGAACAGTGCAACTCAAATGCACCATAGCGATAGCTGCGCTCTGAAATTGTCAACACGATTGCCCAGCGTGGCAAGAAACCTCCATTCTTGGATTCTAAGTGTGGGTCGAACCAAGAGGTACTACACTAACACACTTGCCCAGAAAAGTATGGGCAAAATTTTCCCTTTCTTTATTTCCTCCTCATCCTCTTTTCCTTCACCTTAATCCTCTTTTGCCCATGTCTAGTAGTGGACTTCTAATGGCTGATATGATGATGATGTGGATCGAACCCATGACCATTGGTAGATACGATGAAAGTGAAGTCAACATAGTTCTTGCAGCCTATAACATGGACCGCAGCCGACACAATAGCTACGAGCTGTTGAGACGTGACGTCACAATCCACGGTTGCTCCCCGATGAAATTTCAATATTTCCTTTACCTGACATTCAATTGTCGACGCTACCCCGACCGAATAAGGTCGAATATCATCGATTAGTCCGGAAAAAGATTGTTTCACTATTTTTTTCGTACACCTTTGAGATAGATTGTTGTGAAATGTTTCCTTTCTAGTACTGTTTTTCCCTTTGCTCAGTAGAAAAAAAATATGTTTAATAATTGACGATGTTTTCAAAGGAAAAAGTTGAACAAGTGTTGAGAAAAACTAAAGGGTTTTTTACATATTATAGACTAGCTTTTACTCGCAATTCTGTTTGCGTCGACTTGTAATAATAATTCACACAATATCCCATACATCAACCTGATTCTGAGATAAGTCCCTGAAAAGATAATTGAAAAAGAAAATGTTAAAAATTATAAGTTTTAACACACTATACTTCTTGCATCGTTGAAATATTATTGTCTAGTTCTGGAGCAGATTTCAAATAATATTTTCAATTTTTATTTTAAACCTCTACTTTGCTCCCTTAAGAGGTAAATTCATGATTTTGATCCCCACATAGGACATATATTTATTTGATTAATATTAGTATTTTTTTTTGTGTCATTATATTCCATTATATAGTATTTGCCGTGAGGTACGGGCGGAATAGAACAGGTCCTCCCACTGCACCAGGTGTCGTAAGAGGCGACTAAGGTACCAGAACCGACAGATAGTGGTACATCCATCCGAAAAAGTGCAGTTTTAATGCACATTGCGGGGATGGGCAGCAGCATCCCTGTCACGATAGCTGTGCTCTTCGATTACCATCACGCTTGCCCAGCGTGGCAATTATGGGCAAAACACCCCCTTTTTTTGGAGAGACTTTATGTGTGGAGTGCATAGTCACCTCTTACGACACGTGGTATAATATGAATAGTCACTTTATAATAAAAACTACTATTTTAGATCTTATCGCATACATAGAGGAACTTATTCTAGGCAACTTATGCATAGAAAATTTGTAGAACATATGTAAGGTAGAGTGAGGTGTTTGTTACCGCGAAAATCACACCCCTTCCTCGCCCTCTCACTGGCACAACACAGTCATTAACACTGCACATGCATTCGTATAATAGAGCAGTACACCGCGTTGGCCGGCGAGCGCATGAAATCCATGCCCCAACGAGTGATAACCGGCAGCCCTAGAGCTGCCGGGTTCACTCCGTTCGTCCTCTTTTGCTGAATTTCAAAATTAAATTCACTCCCAACGATGGCCGTCCGAGCCTAGGTTGAGCCTTTAGAGGCGCCCTCGGGCGTTCACCGTCGATCCCGCTCAGATCCAGCGAGCCTTGCAGGCGCGACTGTAGCTAAACGCGCGGTCGCGGTCTCGGGGAATTGACATTTGAAATGACTTCTGAGTAGTCCAGAAAACAAAAAAGTTATCAAATTATGGAAACATAATACACACTTTTTATATTAAAATTAAAAAAACAAAACTGTAGAACAATATCTAATTAGGTTTATACAACATTGGTATATAATAATATATACTGGTTCTCTTTCGCTGTCTGTCTCTTCTTAAATATCGGTTTTTGCGCATCAGATTGTTAGTCAAAGGGCATTCCACAAACGAACAGCGTGTGAACCGTAAAGGTTTTGACTGTAGAATGTTGTGGAATGCGCAGGTATCCTATAAAATAACTATATATTGTAGAACCCGTTTCTTATGACCTCGCCTATTTTGACCAACCGTTCAGTAAAGTTTGGTTTTCATGCAAAATGTTTAGCAAATTTGTCGGATATAATGACTTCACTGGTGCTGGATATATTTATATGTCGCTTGTTAATATTGACATGATCTTCGTTTATAGTGACAGACTTGATTCCTAACATCTCTTATTTTCGTTGTCATACCCGTTTACGTGCCTCGTTTTGTAGATTATTTTTCATTATTCATATACGCTTTGTAATGTGTATCCTTTTATTATACTAAATACCTAATAAGTTATCAAAATACTCTATGTTTTAAATCTTTGCTTTGTATGACCTCTACTTAATATGACGAGTTCGTCACTTCCCTTCGATATCATAAAGGGATTTTACTGTACATTTTATATTCGAAGTTTTAGTTACTTGAAACAGCCGTTTTCAAATTCGACAAAGATGTTTGGTTGACAACAGTAAATGCAAACATTTTTTTCTTCATATTCGGAATCGGAGATTGTATAAAACTTGGTTTAAATGAAAGCCTTAAAAAATGTTTGTCTTAAGGAACTGTTGTTACTTTCAAAGTCGTCTTTCGTATCTCACACTCACCTATTTTTACCGTCAAAAGGCAGTATTCGCATTGCTGTGTTCCGGTTTGAGGGCGAGAGAGGCAGTGAAATTACTAGGTAACGTAACATAATATCTTCTAGTCATAAAATTGGAAATACGCTAGAGATATCCTTGTGATATTCAGAACATATATAGGTTGTAGTGATACTATAACATGCGCTGTACGCTTGTTTGTCGATCTAGTTTAATATGTAAAAAAATTATTGATTTATTATTGTTGGTAAGACATGATATAATCATATTTAAACAGTTTAACACCAAAGCAAAAAATATCTTTATTTTATATAGTCATCATCGGTACGTTTAAACCATAGATAGTAAACAATGATATTTATATAAATATATCATTAATATTATCTATTTTTAAATTCTCAATTCTCTGTTGACGCATTATCCTTTCAAAAGTGAAAGTTTTTTCTTTACGTATTAACGTATAGATTTCCATTCCAGCTAAAGCTAAATTCTACTTTCATAGCCGGAATTTTCAGTAATTATCATCATACCAGCCATTAAAGGTCTACTTCTGGTTATAGCCCTCCCAAAGGAGGAATTTTGCCCACAATTGCCGCACAGGGCAAGCGTTTTGGCAATCGCAGAGCGCAGCTTTCGTGACGGGGATGCTGCCGCGCATCCTCGCCCTGTGCATTTGAGCTGCATTGTTTCAGATATGGGGAGGTACTATTCTACTCTGCCGGTACCACACGGATTAATTATTCAAAGGACATCTAATAATAGCGTGTCGCTGACTTGTTAACTAGTGAACTCCACATCGTGTAGTTTTCTATTTAGGTAAGGGATTCAATTTATCTCTTTTTTTAAATACTACTTCAGCCATTTATATGATCATTCCAACTATTGCGCAACAACATGTCCAGCTTCAAGTAAAATGTAATTTTAATCTTTACTTAGTTAGTAATTTTAGTCCAGTTTTATTTACTTGTATGCATACAAACTACGTCTCTGTCACCGTCATAAAAGCAGCCTTGGTACGTTCACTGTTGGACATAGGCCTCTCAAAAGAAAAGGGGGGTCTTTGCCCATATTTGTTACCCTAGACAAATATCGGGATAAGCCCACAGCGTAGCTCCCCGCCGTATATTATCATATCAGAAATTGCAAGTCCATTACTGGAAATAGGCCACCCCGAAAACAGGGGAGTTTGCCCACGGGGATCATCACATGAGCCATTGCAAGTCCACTGCCAAGCTCAGGCCTAGCCAAGAAAGAGGGAATTCCACCCACAATTGCCGCGCTAGGCAAGCGTGTTGGAAATCGAAGAGCGCAGCCTTCGCGACTTCCGCTGCCTATCCTCACCCCGTGCACCCGAGCTGCATGGTCTCGGATGGATATACCATCAACTGTAGGTTCTGTTACCTTAGTCACCTTTTACGACACCTGGTACAGGGGGAGGTACTATTCTACACTGCCGGTACCTTTTAGCTTAAAGCGTATTTAAATACTATATTTGCGATAACTCTGTAGTCTGGCATTTGTAACAGAAGTGCTTTAAGCGACTTGTCACTGAGACAAATAAGTGTATTATAGGTGTTGTGTGAGTATTAGTATTTTGTTTTTAATGAGCACAGATTTTACGTTCAACAATGAATCGTTTTTAAACAGTAGATAGCAAACACAAAGCAACATTGTCTGGTAACGTAATATTTTGTAGCAGTTCGTCACTTGTAACGAGCGTACTAATAATTCTAATATTTATACGTCAGTAAAATACAAATGATTCTGTTTACAATAATTGTAATTCAAACAACATGGCTATAATGTTACTGTTTATTTGGCATATTAAGACTGGGATATTTTTATAAAATTTTATAAGCAGATATCTGTGTTCACAGATCGAAATAAATAAGTATATATATTTTCAAAAAAGAACACATAGTATTTTGTACTTTGATCTGACTTGGAGATATGAATAAGATAAGAATTTAGAGATATATAACACCCATACATAGAATAAACAAAAATGTTCATTAAATCAATATTTATTCTTGGTAGGTATCGAACCCATGACCCTTGACGCACCAAGACATGGTCTCTATTGAATTCGCCAACTGGTCCTACAAATAAGATTGGTGTGATTAAATTTATCATTAGTATAAATATGAATAAAAAAGACCGGTTATTGCAACAGGTATTTTATTTCATCACACCAGATAGACAAACTAGTATATAGCCCGCTTAATAAGCGTTCCTGCAGCCAATAGACGCTTGTAACATCACAAGGATATCACTAATGAGTTGCCAACTTTCCGGCTTGAAGACACTATGTCACATTACCCATTAAAACCACTACCTTTCTTAGCTTTCACACTTAACAACAAAGCGAACACTGCTATTTGGGGGTAGATAAAGGTACCAATTGTGATGACTTTTTGTTAGAAGCCTACCTTATGTAAAGCAAGAGCAATCCTGCAGTTTCAGTCAAATCGTAAGGCTATTTATTTTCTTTAGTAAGGGTATTATATGTAATTATAGCTTTACAGAAGAAAAAAAATTATTTGTGAGTATAGGCTTAAAAACTACTCTACGGATTTTTAAACTTCTTTCACTTACCATAAGCTAAGTTTTTGTTTTGAGTAACCTATATATAAAATATACATTCCTATGGAAAAATAAAATGCGCGAGTGAATCCGCGGAGCACTGGCAGATAACTATAGATCACATGTCTCAAGAAAAAGAATTAGTTTACATAAATAAGAAGAAAATATTTGCAAAATATATATCTGTAATGAGAGTAAACAAACATTATTATTTTAACGGATGATATTAGCCAGTGACTCCTAACGTAATATTTTATAGCAGCTTATTACTATCCAATCAGATCGATGAACGAATACTTATTAAATAAAGAATATTTACTAAACGAATACTTATAGAAAAAAAATCACTTGGTGGGGCCGACGTCCAGCAGTGGACGTCCTGCGGTTAATATGTTGAAGTAATTTTAGTCAGTGACTCGTAACGTAATATTTTGTAGCAGCTCATTACTGCCCAACTTGTAACATTGTAACGTAATACTTCAGAGTAACTCATTAATGTCCTATTTTATCGATATCCTAGCTCATAAAAAATAAAGAATATTATTTTAACAAGTGATATAAACCAGTGACTGGTAACATGATATTTTATAGCAGCTCAAATACTAGGCCGACCAATATATGAATACACAAGCTACATCCGGTCCGCACTACGTTCAACAAACTAGACTCCCTAATAATTTCAGTTACCTCAATAGATATTTGCTCACATTTAGTGCAGCTATTCATTCGTATTGTAGGTATGATCAAATAGATGGGAGCTGTGCTGGTCGTCGGTAAATGGCCGCCTTTTGCCGACGTGTTCAATTCACATTTCAAATGTCAGCTGCTTCAAATAGCCATAGCATTTGAAATAAAATATGCCTGTACGTACGATTCCACTGCTTTAACATAATCGCTTTTCATCGTCATCATATCAGCCATAAGACGTCCACTGCTAGACTTAGACCTCTCAAAGTAATCTCCATTAGGACCGGTTGTATGTAGTCTGTGCCCAGCGAGATCCTGATTATATAATGTTTTCATGAAGTAGACCTCATACAAAGGTGGTGAGCATTCATTCGGAAAACTGTAGAACATCATCTCGTCAGACATACTTCAGTGTCTCAAGTCAAAACTCTTCGACCAATGTGTTACCAGCGATGAACTATGGCAGAAACGGGGTCTCTAACTATTGGCCTTAATACCCAAATAAAAATAGCCCAACAAGCTATAGAGAGGGCTATGTTGGGAGTCTCTTTGCGCGATTGTATAAGATAGATATCTACAGAAATGAAGAGATCCGTAAAAGAAATAAAGTTACCGACATTGCCTCGCGGATTAGCAAGTTGAGGTGGCAGTGAATAGTGAGGCCTATGTCCAGTATCAGACATCATCATCATCAGGGCAGTGATGGACAGCAGCATGCCCGCCGCGAAAGCTGCGCTCTGCAATTGCCAACACACTTGCCCAGTGCGGCAATAATGGGCACAATTCCCCCTGCCTTAAGGAAACCTATGTCCAGCAGTGGACTTCAAATGGCTGTTAAGATGACCCAGTAACTTTACTGCACATCTCATTTAAAACAGAGCAGCTTAAATACTACAAGGTGAGATTGTGCAGCAGCATCATCGTCACGAAGTCGCGCTCTGCAATTGCCACCACGTGCGGCGTGGAAATTATGGGCAAAAATCCCCCTATTTTGGGATGGCCTATGCCCAAGACTGGACTTCCAACGGCTGGTATAATTGAGGTATCGAGAACGACAGATGGCGGTATAGCCATCAAAAACAGCGCGGCTAAAATACTATAAGGTGAAGTTGGGCACCAGCATCCCCGTCACGAAACCTGCGCTCTGCGATTGTCAACACCTGCCCAGCGGCGTAGCAATTATAGATAAAATTCCCCCTTTTTGGGGAGGCCTATGTCCAGCAGTGGACTTTCAATGGATGTTATGTTGACCCAGTAATTTCACTGTCCCTATCACTTTTCAAACCGAAACAAAGCAATGCTAACACTGGTATTTGAGAGTGGAAATAGGAGAGAGTGAGGTACCAATGCAAATGAACTTTGTGTATGGTCTACCTTATGTAAATTTATAATCATAAAGAAAACTTGATTTGCTCAATTCATATTTAGTCAACTTTTGCATAAACCTAACCATACATGAAATCATTTTAAATTTGAAAATCACAGTGACTGGCAACTTGATATTTTGTAATAGCTCGTTATCGCTAACGAGTGCTCCAACGGACTCTAATTCCAATTTCCACATGTGAATCTAGGTCATGATGTTAAACAGACGACAAATTCTAACTAAATGTATTCCACGCTAGAAACACACCCCTGCTTTCCATCCCTTCGCATATATGGACAGCGCATTATTTTTCTCCTAAACCGTGTGAAGTCCAAACTAAAAAAATCATTAAATCAGCCATAGAAAACCCCTCTTGGATATACGAGTAGACCTCCCTCCCCTAAATAGGAAGATTTTTGCCCATATTAGCCGCGCTGGGCAGGCGTGGTAGCAATCGCGGTTTCGCGACGAGGATGCTACAGCCCAAACTCACTTAGTTGTATTTAAGCTCTACTTCTAATTTTAGATAAATATACCGCCATCTATCGGTTCCGACTCCTACGACACCTAGTACAGAAGGAGGTACTATTCTGCCGGCACTAAATACGTATGTATTATGTACATATAAAGCCAGACAAAGAGCAAACACAAATAATCAATAAATGGTTGTCCTGGACGGGGATTTAACCATCAATCGGCCCAGTTGTGTTTGTTCTAAGTCTGGGTGTTAAAAATATGTTTCAGTATTATTGTGATTGGTCTATTGTTAAATTACTGTAATACTTTTAACGACTTATCCTCAAGTCAGGTCAATG
The DNA here is from genome assembly GCA_020976665.1 of Heortia vitessoides. Lineage (NCBI taxonomy): Eukaryota > Metazoa > Arthropoda > Insecta > Lepidoptera > Crambidae > Heortia > Heortia vitessoides. Next base: position 12,855,887 of record JACJUM010002477.1, read on the forward strand.
TATGAGATGTTGTATGAAATTATTTGCCTTTTACGAGACTCTGGTATAGATGGAGATATGATTTTACCGATCTTCTTAACCTTAATTTATTATATTTTGTACCTCGATAAAAAATCAATCATTTAAAATATATTTTACAATGTTAAACCACGTTATGCAACATACGATGATTAAAAGATTTATTTTTCCAGGTGCTAGCGCCTCGAAACATTCAGTGACTGGTTACTGATACCCGTAACAGTGACGTGTAACATAATATTTTGTAACAGTTCATCACGCGCTAACGAGTACGCCCGCGGCGATACCTCCTTATTCCGATATTCACTACATACACGTCGTATATGACGGTAAATAAATGGCGCTTCTATTTTAATATGTTAATATCAAAAAGAAATCTTGTTATATATCTTCTAAATATATATAAATCATGTGGCACGTTGTTTGTCCGCAATGCGTACAATTAGATCCAACTTGAAAGATAGGATCGCTTACATCTTAATTCATAGCCACAATATTATTTTATTCTCTATTATTTGACATTCACAATTTTCTCTTAACTCCAAACGATTTTCACAGATGGCGTTATCTGTTGACCGGATTGAGTAAGTAATCAATAGATGGCGCTGCATTATTAGATCTACAAATGTGTCATATAAGCTACATTTAATAGCATAACCACCTCGTGTTGTTGAAGCTAAAAGAAAGTTAAATTTATTTTGTAGAAATGAAATACCGTGAAATTCTATTGTATCTACATTTTAAATTTTTGGCGTTAGCATATCCGGCCTCGTGATACTTAGACTGAAGTGTAGTTTATAAAACTAAGTCGCTTTTCGCTGTCTGTCTCTATGTATACTTAGATCTTTACAACACCGCAACGGGTTTTGTTGGTTTTCTTTTTATACATAGATTGATTTAAGATAATTTAGTACTAGAACTAGCAGACGGTGGTATATCCATCCGAGACAGTGTAATTAAATGCATAGGGTGGGAAAGGGCAGCAGCATCCCCGTCGCGGAAGCCGCACTCTGCGATTGCCTACAAGCTTGCCTAGCGCGGCAATTATGGACAACAATAACCCTTTTTTGGGGCCAACAGTGGATTTTCAAAGGCTGTAATGATAACGAGCTTTCTTTGTATATATATATACAAAGAAAGCTCGCTAAGCTAAGAAAGCTAAAGAAAGCTAATATGTATATATATATATATATACATATATATGTATATATATATATCGACTCACTGACGGTCGTGACTTTTAATGGAAAAATATAATTATGATATGTTTCACATGAATAAGGTTTATTTTGAATTTAATTACAAAAAAAACCGGAAGTAAAGGTTTTAAATGTTGTTTCTTTCATTATTACAGGTAAAGTAATATTTTGTTGAATATAATAATTTCATGTAATTGTTTGAATGTAAAGAAAATGCATTTTGTAAATCTATACTAATATTATGAAGCGGAAGAGTTTGTTTGTTTGTTTAAACGCGCTAATCTCAGGATCTACTGTTCCGATTTGAATAATTATTTTTTTGTTGGATAGTCCATTTATATTGAAAGGTTTTAGGCTATATAGCATTACGCTGAAATTAATAAGAGTGAAGCGTCAGTAAGAAATGTTGCAAAAACGGGAAAATTTATTCACATTTGAGGTCTTTCGTCGCATGCGCTGCATAAACGGTTTAAGTTATTCAAAAACTATGTATGAAAGAATTATTCCTTTTTAAAAATAAAAAAAAGCTCGCGACAGTATATGTCTATCTCTCAAGATTTACTCAAGAGGGGGGGGGGGCCTCGCCCCACCGCCGTATTTGCCACTACCACTCGCGAGTGTCTCTTTGCGAGGTACCATGCCGCGCGGCTCAGACGCGTGGTCGGCTCCCTACGGAACGGTTGAATACAGCGTGCTTTATTTTAAACAAAAGTAAAAATATAATTTATGCCGAAGTACTTTGAACCATTATTTTAAAATCATTATTTTTCTACATATTATTTTAAAAAAATCTTATTCACGATTATTCAATAACATAAACCAACGTGAGCAATCAAAAAATAATCTCGATAAAGTTTCCGAAAACCACGCGAACGAAGTCGCGGGCACAGCTAGTAATTATGTAAATTTATAAATAAATTCAATTTTATTTATATGTATGTATGTAAACATACATACAAATAAAACTGAAGTGTCCTTATGTAGTATTAAAATAACTGCTTTAGATGCATACGGATGTACGGTACATAAAATTAACTTTTTTTTTATAATTTTGTCTCTCCGTCTGTCTGTTTGATCGAAGTAATCTCTGAAATAGCTAGACCGATTTTGATTGGACTTTCATTGTCAGATAGCTGATTTAATATGGTCTAATTTAAATTAAATAGAAGCAAAGCATGGCAGTTAGTATCTACATACGTCAATATCAAACGATTTTTTATGTTATAATAACTATTATCTATGGTAATATTAAAAGGAAGAAATATATTATATGTTATTCCACTTATTTTATTGTGCATCTGTTCATATGTTTCAAATAAAGAGAAAATGAAAAATACACACATTATCGACTAGACTTTGTAGTACTGGTAAAAAATAAACTTATTTCTAAAGCCTATTATTGTATTAAAGATTATATCTATGATTTAAATGCGTGGGATTGAAATAAATTGCCATAAAAATTACTTTTAAGACAAATGTTTTGCTATCGGCATACCCTCTAAGGATTTAATAGAACCTTTATCACCTCCAGTATTTCTCGCAGGTTTTTTTTTATGTAGCTAGCGTAATGAACCAATTTGTAACTTAATTTGGAAGCCCCTCCTATGCCTTTTTTAAAGGAGGTCATTTAATTACCTTATTGTTTAAACGGGCCCGATGGCGCAGATAGTAGTGATCCTCTGTGTTTCATGGGTTCGATTCGCCCTAGAGCAAATATTTATATGATCATATTTCTGTTTTTTCTGTATCTGGTTGTTAAATATATGTAATTGAGCATTATAGTTGCCATGAGGTACCGGCAGAGTAGAAAAGTATCTCCCCCTGTACCAGATGTAAAAAACAACTACGGTAACAGAACGACAGATGGCGATATATCTATCCGAGACAGTGCAGCTCAAATGCACAGGACGGGGATGGGCAGCAGCATCCTCGTCGTGAAAGCTGCGCTCTGCGATTGCCAACACACTTGCCCAGCGTGGCAATTGTGGGCAAAAAAGAGGGTCTTTTTGGGGAGGCCTGTGTTCTGCAGTGGACTTTCATTGCCTGGTATAATGATGATGAAGTATTATATTTGTGATACCTTTGTTGTCTGTCTTCTGTAACAGTGCTTTAAGCTACTATTTATTTGTTTATACTATGGCAAAAATTATCTAGATAGCAAGATCAATATTACAAATATTCAAAAATGCCAGTCAAAATTCAAATAAAATCTCGTAGAAGTAGGAATCTGTAGCGGCTGTAAAGGATTCTAAAACTGGATCAGTCCCTTTCAGCCGGGCTTGGGAAATGAACGCTGAAAAATATTTCCCATTCGGTTTTCAGTCGACAAAGGCCATTTGTTAGTTAAGTGCCTTAGCTGACTCTCTTTCCGTCTATAGATCGGAGGTACAAAAGGAGGTAGAGAAATTATAACGATCAATAGATTGGTCCGGCAAATTGAACTTTAAAAGATCTATTTATTTTTAGATTACAAAGATTATATTTTATAACATTAACGAACTTATATACATACATATAAACGTACATAACGTACATAACGTATATAACTGTGTACATTTTTGTTCAACGTGTTCAAAAATAAATAAATGAATAACCCTTAACATCTCATACATTGACCTGACTCTGTGGTAAGTAGCTTTAAGCACACAAGTCAGTACATTAAAAGGTTACAAAGTTAAACATTAGTGTAGGTAGTAATTGTATACCTTTGAATCCTGGCGCAGCATCTTTGTCAATTTTGAAAATGATAGCAGCAAGGTACCCAAAGCGTCGAACACAAAACGTAAATAGTAACGTAGTTAAAGTTAACTTTACGTAAATCTAAAAATATGTATGTTTTAAAAAAGTATTTTTTTTAAATATTTTATTGAGAATAATTATTTTAGGAGATAAAAGTTAAGTGCAAATTTACTACGTTTTTTTTTATTTAACGTCGGTAAAAACCTTCGGCCACTGTTAGTCTCCATATGATAAACGTCAGATTTAGATTGTGTAACTTCCACATTCAATGCGGCGGCTCCACCGGCTACGGAAAACAAACGAGTTTGACACTGTATCATTCAAAATGTACTCAAAATATTGAGGCAGTACTATTTTTTTATTATAATTAATGAATAAATCATACGTATAATAATTACACACAACGGTTCATATACTCCCGATTCGTTGATCAGCATGTAATCAACACCCAGACGTAGAACAAACACAAATATTTTCAATTCAAACCAAAATATTCTTTACTCAAGTAGGCCCATTACAAGCCTTTTGAATCGTCAAAAATAATAAATAGAACAATTTTTATTAGAAATATGAAGCACTATTTAACTAATTGTGTCGTACTGTTCATGATAATGATGACTCTGATGACCCCATCGGGTCATAAAAGTCATCCAACACGTACATTAGACCTATCTTATACAAGTATGCCGGCACGTCATGTGTAACAATGGATTTCAACATACTATGTACAGTTTGGGAATAATCGGTTGCACATACCATTTTAATATATGCAATAGCGGGCAGTACACAATGCAGATTAATGCTAGAACAAACACGGACACAGTCTAGAGACGTATGGACTATTTGGCTGATGCAGTATGAGTTGCGATACAAGTTCCGTATGTAAATTAACGTAAATGGGCGTCATGTTTGTTGCTGTATACTGCATGTTTGTGCTCTGTGGACACTATGACAGTTGTGGTTTCAAACTTAGCTACACTTACTATAAATACTAACGTTCTAAGCCAATTGTACTAGATATAAAACTTGCTGATTCGACAGACGCCATATATAAACTATATACCAATAAATAATAATAGATGCCCACAACATCTCATACATTGACCTGACTCCACAGTAGGTCTCTTAATACACTTATGTTACGGACATCATACAACGAATATACCACTTAAATACAAACAATCAACACCAAGACACCGAACGAACGGAAATATTATCATATTAATATTTGCATTGGTTTGGAATCGAACCCTTGCCCTTTATGGGCCCTTGGCGAACAAGATAGGATCACTACCATCTAGGTAAAACCTATTTTTATCATGGCAAATATAACTCTAACTTGAGATAAAAACTATTCTATCTCCAAACTTGAATAACATTGTATAAAGTTAGCAAAAAATATTGAAATCGGTCCAATGGTTCAAATTACTGCTTAGATTTATTGTTTGTCGTGGATTTTATTCTGAAACATCTTCTCTTTGGTTTCGAATATATAAATTAATTAGCGAAGAAGACTACGTGTAACAGTTATATTTTAATCTTATTTATTTTCATTATTCCTAACTTTATATATATAATACATATAATTGTCTTGCATACACCCTGATCGTACCTGCAGTGTTTCTTACATCGTCGCTAAAGTTCTAACAACGCGTATGTCAAATTTGGCAACTTAATAATTAAGCCCAAAGATAACACGATATTACATTATATTTCTAACGCTGCAGTAAACGTTTTATACCGTGTATTGTTTAAACGAAATCTATTTTGCACCAACTAAATGCACAAGCAATTAATTTTAAAATGATTTTATGAAACGTGAGCAATGTTTTTCCCAATTGAGCAAAAGTCAACATTTTGACTTACGCTGTGTTAGAACTTAAACGACGATATGTCATTTAGTTTATGTTGTGTCGCTTTAGTCTACAAACTACAACTGTAGTTGTTCTTTAAAAAAAATGAAATAAATGTATTTGATAAATCTTATTTAACGATAAAGAATTTTGCTGTTTGCAGTAGGAATGGTATTGTTTACTCTGTTCTAAATATAATATGTCTACCAAGATTTGTTTCTAGACAAGTAATGGAACCATAGATAACACCTAAAAAAGGCAAGAAGTATCGATGTCGCCGATAGTAGTAACCCCAATTTGCGTGGGTTCGATCCCCGCCCACGCAAACATTTATGTGATGATTTTTCTGTTGTTTTGTGTCTGAGTGTGGAGTATGTATTTAAGTATTATATTTGTGTTTCCTCTTTTGTCTGATGTCCGTAACATAAGTGCTTTGAGCGATTAATATCGGTATATGATACAATATACAAATAATTATTTCATCTGACCCAGGGCAATTAGGGTGAGGATCGAACCCACGCACAAGACAGGATCACTAAAATCTACGGCATTGAACCCGTGGACATCTGTAGAAGGGCAAACATTACAGAAACTTTTGCTAGTACTAATACCATTCTGTTTTTTAGTACCTACGCATTTTTAACTAACATCACCAAATCATATTTCTATGGCTTTGAAAACTAACGACTTTCAAATGAGATAGAGGTCATACAAAAGCCATCTGCATCGCTCTCATTTATTTCTACCACCACACAATATTTCTTACATTGCTTTGTTCCGGTAAAGTGACACCATATCTTCAGTTCACAAGGTTGACATGCTAATGATAGCTTTGTGAGATTGTTAGTGTGACTCGAGCATGAAATACACATTAGCTCAGTATGAAGATCGCGGAGTTGCTGCCATACATGTGTGCAATGGGTCTAAGTGAAAGTGCAAGCACAGCGAATATAACGTCAATTTTCTTGTAAAATCCAATATATTAGTGTTGTATTCTAAAATCATACTTCGATTAAAACTCATCTCTCTAGTTTATAATTTTAAATATCTTTAGATCCTCTGGCTGCATATCCTCTGGCTATATATATATATATAAAGACTATTCTCTGGATTCTCCCCTATTTACCCGAACACCAATTGAGTGGTCCATTGTTGCATTATAATAAATTTTAAGAAATAATAAGCCGTATCTCTCTATTCAAATCGAAACTCTCCCGGGGCTTCCTCTCATCCCTTACAACGCATTAGCATAGCTATCTAAGGTAGCACTTGATATTTCCAGTAATATACAGGGTGCCAAATTTAATCTTCGATAACGGATGAATATATTGTATTGGATATTCTTTTTTTGGTAATTTCGGTAATTTAAAGTAGAATTTGAATAACTATTCTACATGGCTATGTGATACCGGAAGAGCAGTACTTAACTCTTTACCAGGTAGAGGCGACTGAGGTACTAGAACCGGCATATGGCGGCATATCCATCAGAAACAGTGAAGTTCAAATGCACAGGGCGGGGATGGGCAGCAGCATCATCGTCATGAAGCTACGCTCTGCGATTGCCAACACGCTTGCCCAGCGCAGCAATTCCCCCTTTCTTGTTAAGGCCTATGTCTAACAGTGGACATCTAATGGCTGATATAATGATGATTTAAATAACAGCGCCAGGGAAATAATCCCTGGTGCGATGGTGCAGATGGGAATGGTCGTAAATTTTCTCCCCCATTTAACCCCCATAAAGAATAATTTAGAAAAAAAATGTACACGTGTTTCATGACTTGTAATGAAAAGTCTTCATACTGAATTTCATTTTAATAACTTCAAAAACGGCAAACATAACCTCCTTTCATGGAGAGGCCTATGTCCAGCAATTACTGGTATGACAATGATTGTCCAAATATATTAGTCGTTGAATGTCAACTGCTGGATAAAGACAGACAATTTCGGTTTTATCTATATTCATTTTGAGATCTAACTTTCGAGAAACATGATTATTATTATTATTATTATCAAAATGCATTTTCTTTATTCGATTTTTTTGCACATATTGATCTGATCTTGATTTATCTGTGGTGTCTACTTTTTTTTATTAAATCCATAACTGACTAATATATGGTAATAATTAGCTTATCATGTAACAATAAAAAAAATGCTAGTAAAGCACATGTTTCCATTAGACCTTTGTCTGCTGCCAAACATCATCATCCGTCCTCCACTGACTGTGAATGTCCTTAGGTGATGATATCTATTGGGAGTGCTAGCTATTTTACAAACACTGCTTTTTGTCCTTTTAAATTAATTGAAAATCATATTGTGTTTCAAATATCTGTTTATCATCATCATTAAAACAGCCATAAAACGTCCACTATATATATAACCCCCCAAGACAGGGTGATTTTCCCATAATAGCTGCGCTGAGCAAGAAAAGCTTGGGAATGGTGCTGCTCATCCACCCTATTACATTTGAATTAAACTGTTTTTATTGGATATACTGCCATCTGTCAGTTCCGGTACCTTAGTCGCCTCTTACAACCCTTATTACAGGATAATGTACTATCACTCAGCCCATAACCACACAGCTTGAACATAATTGAATAGTCTAAAATTATCAAATGTAAGTGATACAGTCAGACTTTCTGGTCAGCTCGGAATAGCACAACGCAAAAACTAAGAAAGAGACCTACGGTGACAGATTTATCAGATAAAAATATACAAATGAGTATTGATTTTTACCTAACATCGCAATATGGCTAACTAAGCTTAAAAATTCAGTAGACTCCATTACTAGAGGTATTTTTATCTATCAGTATGTATTATTAAATGAAGTTTGTGTATCGGTATCAACCACTTATGCTCTCTTACTCTCGCTCTACAACAATTATAATGATAATAAAGGTAACTGAGACATTAAATCAATATAAATATATATAATAAATAATACGAAAAGGATAATACCGTATTTTTAAGCTGTTAGAAATAAAATAAAATAATTTACTAACGCGTTCACAACTCATAATAAAACTACTCTTTAAACGACGCAGTTAAAAATGTGATGGAATGTAGAACACATTTTTTATTACACTCGAGAACATTCAACACTGACATATGGTATATGGTATGGCAGAAGAAACACGCGAGTAGAATAAATGCTTTAAAATGAGAAAACTTCGAAGTATATATGGTGTGAGTTTGAGAGATATATTAAATCATTATCTGATAAAAGAGCGATGTAGTTGAAAAGATGATGTTGTGACAACAATAGAGAAAGGAATATTAACATGGTTTGGACATGTAGAAAGTATGGATCCGCAGATATATAGAGAGGGATATAAATGGATGAGTTAGTATAGGACGAACTTGTTAAACACCGTAACCAGGTAGAAGAGGTATTAAAGAAGAGGCAGGTCAGAAGTACTGAGAAAAAACGAGCGTGTATGTAAGGACTATGCGAGAAAAGGAAGGGAGAAAAATATGCCTGGATCGTAGCAAGTGGTGATTCATAGTCTCTGTTTATCCTAAAGTAGGCGTGATTTATGTATATTATATATATTATATATTAGATAATACAGTTATCAAGTAAAGCAAAAAGCTAAAAATAACCACACAATGGCCAATAACAAATGCTATCGTTATACATCTTAATGTTCTCTACATTGAGACATTTTGTTTGTTTTTCTTCAATACAGCCATTGGAAGTCCACTGCTGAACATTAGCCTCCCTCATAAAGGGGAAATTTTGCCCATAATTACCGCGTTGGGCAAGCGTGTTGGCAATTGCAGAGTGCAGCTTTTGTGACGGGGATGCTGCTGCCCATCCCTACCTTCTGCGTTTGAGCTACTGAACGATTTTAGATCCGTCCATCTGTCCGTTCTGGCATCTTAATCGACTCTTACCACACCTGGTACAGAGAGAGGTACTATTTTACGCAGCCGGTACCTCCCGGCTGCTTGTTTTTAGTGTTATTTAACCTGAAGAAAACCTATATACATACATCATGACTGTGTCCCATCGTGGTAGGCAGAAACTATGGATCTCCATTTGTTACGATCTAGGCATACCACTCTCGCTTTCTTTACTCATATTAGTCCTTACACACGCTTGTTTATTCTGTGTACATGGCCCCTTTAAAAAAAGTGTAAAAAAACTTTGCTACAGAGTTTCTGTAATACTCATAACAACAAATATCAATTTTACTTGTCCCATTTCTTTATTTTCCCCATCGCCCCATTTTCATACATCACCCTATATTTCCTTGTTTGTCTATTGAGTGCACTTAAGAAGGTAGGCATTTCCGAGAAGACGTGTTTACCGTTATCAATTGATGTATAGTTAAATAATACCGATTGGGAATTTGTTGTTTTTGAAATTGGTGTAGTATCGGCAAAGAAAAATAGCACCTTTTCCTGTACCAGATATCGTAAGAGGCGACTGAGGTACCAGAACTGACAAATGGCGGTATATGCATTTACAGTAGTGTAGCTCAAATACACAGGGAGGGGATGGGCAGCAGCATCCCCGTTACAAAACTACGCCTTTCAATTGCTAACACACTTGCCCAGCGCCGTGATTTTGGGCAAAATTGCCATTTTATCGTGAGGCCTATGTCCAATAGTAGACGTCCAATGGCTGGAAATCATTGATAATTAAGACATTGGCTTCAAGGTACCTGTAAACTTTGTCTTGACTTTGATCGAAACTTCTTTGGACAGTACCAACATCATTATAAAAGTATGAATGTTTATGATGAACTGGAAATTTAATGAAAGTAACTTTTTGGATTACTGAGTATTTTATTTTAATTTAATAAACTTAGCCATAAGGTACCGGTAGAGTAAAATGGTACCTTCCTCTATACCTTTGTCATAAGAGGTGGCAAAGGTACCGGAATCGACAGATGGTAGTATATCCATCCGATACAGCATAACTTAAATACTACAGGGTGGGGACGGGCAGCATCCTCGTTGTGAAGTTGTGCTCTGCGATTGCCACCTCGCGTGCCCAGCGCGGCAATTATGGACAAAAATCCCCCTCATCTTGGGAAGGCCTATGTCTAACAGTGGACTTTCTATGGCTGATAAAATGACGGAGAGCCAACTTTATATCTATACTCGTACAAATGTAACAATAGAAAAAAAATCTTTTAATTTTACATTTAACTTTTTATAAATAGCAAGCAACCCCCTGCTTCGTACGGGTGCAATGAGGAGCAAAATGGCTATTGTCGGTTTTCCCTAAGGATAGACATGTGATATCCCGGACTTTTTATAGACTTTTTTATGAGTACAATATTTTGATCTACCTTGTCGGGTTCAGCCAGCGGTTGCAATGTAAGCGCAAAAAATTTGTTTATTTACGACATCACATAAGAAAGCTCAAAAATATGCTACTAGGCATATTTTATGCATGTGAACCTTACTCTGTGTCTGTCACTCATTCTATTTTAAAAAACCGCATCAAATCCATTGCATTATTCTAAACATCTAAGCATAGGGACAGACAGACAGCGGTGTTTCTGTATTTTGTACTATGTAATGATTTTACAAATCTATAATAAAGCAATTTCATTTCCCCAATTATTTATTACCTAAAAACTCAATATATCGTTATTTCTTTTAAGCTGTTACACAAAAAAATTTGAAATGATATTGAAACATGTCTTCATATTAAAAGTCTTATCGATAATTAACTACATTATATGAATTGCTATTTCGACATTCCATTTCTCTGGTAATGAAAATATATTTTCAATAAAAGTTTCTTTAATATGAAACGATAGCTATTTGATTTGAAATAAATAGATATACAAACTAGTGGAATAGCTTTCGGTAAAATTAAATAAGATATTAATAAAATCATATTATTAGGTGTCGTAAGATGCAACTAAGGCACTAGAACGATGGCGATATATCCATTGAAAACGGTGTAGCTCAAACAGGGTAGTATAGCACTGGGTGGGGAAAGGCAGCAGCGTCCCGGTCACGAAATCTGCGATTTGCAATTGCCATCACGCTTGTCAAGCACGACAATTATTTGCAAAACTCCCCCTTTTCTGGAGAGGCCTATATGGAATTTTTATCCATTACATAGCCATTATGTAATGGATAAAAATTAAAAAATAATGCTTTAATAATAGATACCCGATATTTTGTTTGCTTCATTTCCCTTGATGGGGAATGAAATTCGATGGTTACTTACGATCGTTTTCGGTATCCTTGTTTATAATTACAGGACAAAATTCCTGCTTTAATCAAAGCAACCGTAGAACGTTCACCGCTATACATAGGCCTGCACATCAAAACGGGCAGAGAAATTTTGCCCATCATTGCCGCGATGGGCAGGCGTGGTGGCAATCGCAGTGCGCAGCATCGAGGTGGACCCCCGTTGCATTTGACCTTCGCTATTTCGGATGGATATACCTTCATCTTTTGGGACTAACACCCACGCTGCCCTTTATCTAGTTAGCTGTGGGAGTTGCCTGTCCTGTCTTCACGAAAACCTGGGAAAAACATAGGAAGAAATATTATTTACCTATATAATGGCTTGCCGCCTGCGTGCCGGAACCATAACACCATGTAGACCCTATCTTCATTGGAGTCAGGCTCGATGTCACAGGGCAGCGACGCCTTCCGCCCCACCACGGCTTCCACATCCACAGTCGACACTGGAACAAAATCCGCTACACTTCAATTGATTGGTCTGCTCTTGTGCTGATAAAGAGGGTTGGATGGCGTTGAACCCAAAAGCCTTCTCGCTTTTGGGTTCTGCGAGTACAGTCTGCGAGTAAATCATGACGTCTCATACGTTGACCTGACTCTGAGAGAACTAGCTGAAAGCTCTTGTTTTACAGATAATAATAATACTTTTAATTGAACCCAAAAAAAATACATAATCGGAAAGAATAAAAGTGACAAGTTCTAATACAACATGTAACCTCATCGCTCAGGACCTCTTCAATGGTTGCCTTTTAGATGGCCATATAAGAAGATAATGTGTGCAGTTAGATGTGCACTACTTATTTATTTATATGAAGAAAATAAAGTAAATTAAATATTAGTACCTAAACATGTCTATATAACAATAAATATATAAATACAACCTTCTTTTTCAATATCAGTGGAACTGATACTGGAAATGCTTGCTTAAGGAAATGAATTGCACCATCCACCCAAATGCGGCAACAGATCAATAAATACATGCAAATAACACTCAGACATAGAAGAAATACAAATATTAATCATAAAAATATTTCCTGGGTGGGGATGCCAACGACCTTCGGTGTAAAATAGGATCACTACCATCTGTGGCTCGAGCCTGTCACTTATTACACAAACGATGTAGTATTCGCTACAAAATGTTTTTTTTACGATAATCCCGGATCAAAAACGGGATTTTAGGTTCTATACATCATCATCCTAGTAGCTGCCTAGTAACATTAGTCCTAGTAACATGCAGTGCTGGACATAGGCCTACCCAAAAAAATGGGAATTGCGACGAGAACGAAGAATGAAATGAACCAAAAAAAGAATAATAAAGGAAAAGAAATACAACTTTGTGCTCGAAAAAATGCCCGCGACTTCTTTAGTGTGTAATAGTGCAGTAGTACTTTGAGCAGGATATTTTCCTAAAAAGATAAATTTTTCACGTAGCGTGATCTTTTATAGCCTAATTTTATCCTTGTAATTATATAAATATATATATATATATATATATGAATATATATGTAAAACTGGGAACCAAGTTCAATATTATCTATACTAATATTATAAACAAAATAGATTAAATTTTTTAAATATAAAGAACAACATATAATTTATTTTTCTGCTTCAACAATATACACCTAAACCTATATAACCAAATAACCAAATAATCCGTTTATTATAACTTAATATTTGTATTTGACACTTATTTAATGAGTCAGCAAACAAGCATACGGTCCGTTTCATGGCAAACGTGATCGCAGCATATACACGATTGTGAAATCCCAAACATATCACTAGCTTGTGAACTGAAGATTCTATGTAACATCTATGTAACATTGCCTCTCTCAACTTTTTTGGCGGTAAAATTAGATGAGAGTGAGGTTTCAATGAAGACGCCATTTGTAAGAAGTCTACCTCTCATCATCGTACCAGCCATTAGAAGTTCTCTGCTGGACGTAGGCTTTCCCAAGAAAGGAGGAATTTAGCCCATAATTGGGAATGCTGCTGTCTATCCCCATGCTTTTAAGCTGCAATAATTCGGATGGATATACCGCTAACTGTGGTTCTGGGACCTTAGTCGTTTCTTACGACACCTGATACAGAGGGAAGTACTATTCTACTCTACCGATACCTCATGGCATCTACCTCTAGTAAAATATATTGACTTTGTATTGTAAAGTTTATAGTAACAAATTCCCACAACATACCATACAATGACCTGACTCCGTCATTAAGACGTTAAAGGCACTTGTGTTATGGACATCAGACAACAGAGGAATTACAAATATACTACTTAAATACATATATTTCACACCTAGACACAGAACAAATACAAATATCATCATATAAATTTGTCCTGGGTAGGGATCAAACCTTCGACTCTTAGCTCATACGATAGGATCACTACCATCTGCATAATCAGGCCCGTCGAATTACAATCCGTAATAAATTATGTATTACAGCTTCAGAAACTCTTCACACGTTCAATCTAATTATCTTCACGGAGTAATTCCTTTGGATAATTAGTGAAGTCTCCAGAAACAATAACATATAAGTAGAAGTCCTTCTAACTTCCGACACACGTCACAAACCAGCGACTTGTCATAATTTAATGAACACCAGAACGAATAAACGCAATATGAATAATAATAACTTTGGTAATATGACAGTAATCGTATTGTAATTTGGGAATTAATAAGAAAAAGATTCACGGAAGTTTTAACGAGAGATGGGAAGTATGAATATTGAATGAAAAGTGAAAGCTGGAATAGTGTCAATGGAGTCATACATACTTTTATGGACAGCCAAAATGTATCAATGTGTCAACTGGCTGCTCTTAGAGGTGTGCTGGTTCCAACACTGACTTATGGTAGGGAATACTGGGTATGGCAGAAGAAGCAAGTGAGTTGAATAAATGCTGTTGAAATGAGAGCACTTCGAAGTATGTATGGTATGAGTTAGAAAGACGATGTTGTGACAACAATAGAGGAATACAAAGGTATGTTAAGTTGGTTGGAACATGTAGAAATATGGATGAAAGTAGAATGGCTGACTGAATATAGGACGACCGAGCCAAATTACCTTAAGCAAGTAAAAACAGACATAAATTCGGGTCAAATCAAGTGCCAAGAATAAACGAATAACTAATGCAAGTAAGGGAAGCGAGAAAGGTATGCCAAGATCGTAACAAGTGAAGATCCGTAGTCTATGCCTACACCGATGGAACACAGGCGTGATATATATATGTAATGTGTATTGCTTGGGCTTCAACCGTTATGTACAGTTATTGTATTGCCTTAACGAAGAGTATATAATTCGGGACGGTAAAAATATGTACTGATACATCTATTTTAATCGATGTTTGCACAATGCTATTGTAAATAATAACCTACTGTCAAATTATTTTTACGTGCCTTATTGCGCCGGATGGTAGAGAATAGAATCCATAACCTTACACACAAGAGACACAAATGAATGCGTCATCGGACTCGTCAAAGTTTTTAGCACGTCTTGTACTCTTCATTTGTTCTATCACTAAAGTATAAATATAGTTAATAAAGCAAGCACCAAGAGATGAGTTATAAACAGACATACAGTCCGCGAGACAGTAAGCGGAATCACTCAAAAATATCACTAGCACGTTGGCAATCCTGTGACTTGAAGATATTATGTCACATTACCCAGTAATTTCACTGCCTATTTCACCCTACCATGCAGAACACAGCAATGCAAACACTGCTATTTGGCGATAGAAATAAGTGAGTGAAGTACCAATAAAGACAACTTTAGTCTACCTCTTGTAAGTAAAAGGAAAACAATGAATACGTTTTTATTTTATTTACCAAGCGAAAGTGTTTTATCCAAATATACCTTGAATGCAAACCGAAAATCATTCGGTAGAATGCCCAACAAATATTTTTGTGGATACAAACAATACTCAGAAAAGCATTCGGGTGAGAAACAAAAGAATATAGGTCATCGGCTGTGCGACAGTCAGGTAAGTGGAATTGTATTTTTTCAAATCCTCTTAAAGCTGATTCACAATTGGTTGGCTGATTTTGTTAGTAGTGTTATGATTTCTAATGACTGTTTATAAGAAATATAAAAATATTATATAAATAATGTGCCGTGAGGTACCGGCAGAATAGAAGAGTACCTGCCACTGCACCAGGTGTCGTATAAGGCGACTAAGGTACCAGAACTGACAACAGCTGGCGGTATATTCATTCGAAACAATGCAGCTGAAATGCACAGGGTGGGGATAGGCAACAGCATCCCCGTTGCGAAAGCTGGCCGAGCGCGGCAATTATAGGCAAAAAACCTCCTTTCTTGGAAAGGCCTATGTCCTGCAGTGTACTTATAATGGCTGGTATGATGATGACATAACATCTTATAGATCTTACTCCGAAATACGTCGCCTTAAGCACTTGTGTTATAGACATCTGACAACAGAAGAACCATAAACACTTAAGGTACATATATCCTTTCATTTAATTTTCCAGACGGTTTCCAATTATAAACTTTTTTCCTAGCTTTCGATTGAATCTACGATTCTTGTAGAATAAGAACTCTCACCGAAATCTCTTCCACTGTTTATTGTTCACTGATGCAGCCACATTTCGATTATTTCATAATCAAAATAAGATAATTAAAGTATTGTATAAATATCTAATGCCAAAAAAAAATTATAATGAGATAGTAAAAATATTACTTAATCAAGCATATTACTTATTAGACAAGCCCGATATCCGTAACACAAGTGCTTTAAGCGAATTATTTAGGAGTCAGTTTAATGTATGAGATGTAGTGTGAATTTTATTTACGTATTTTGGCGGTACCCCGAACCAACTATGGCATAAAAAACCTAAGGTCTGAACAAGTACAAATTTACAATAGTTTGCCAAAAGGAATAAAAGACACAAGGAGTCTACCTAAATTTAAAAATCCTATGTAACCTTAAAATATACCCTGAAGGCATAAAAATGTAAATATATATATATATATATATATATATATATATATATATATAAAAAAATATTTTTTTATACATGCCGTTGCATAAGTTTACTTAGCTTTAGCCTAGTGAATAAAACATTAATTTCTTGTCAGTTATATAAATTTCTTTAACCATAAAAGATTACGTCAGCGCGGGTACAGTTCAACTTGAATATCTTAACAAAATAAGTTGAAAAGGAGGTCAAGATCTTTTCTCATCTGACTATCTCGCACCTCAAAGAAAGCGCAAATGTCGATTGACATCCTATCCGAGGAGTCCCTTTGTGCCAGTGAAGTCTCCGTTTCCCGAGGGAATATTTAGTTTACATTGTAACGGAGCAACAGGATTTCTCTCTTATTTTTGTGGAGCGGGACGCTTTTTTATTTTGTTAATTTAACGTTTGAAAACATTTTTTATACTTTATGTTTGAATATGTTTGTATTTTGATCTATTAAAGTTTTTGTAATTCAGATATTGTTTCAATTATTTCGCTTACTCTGATTTATATAACCTTACAATTGAAGTACCGGCTAAATAAAACAAAAGTAACTCAACCTTTATCCCCCGACTCGATACCGAGGCCAACAGATGGCGGTATATCTCTAGGAAATAGCGTAGCTCTAATGTTCAGGGTGGGGATGGGCAGCATCCCCGAAGCTAAGCTCTGCGATTGCTACTACGCTGCGGTATTGTCGGGTCTTTTTAAATACAATCTTACCTGCTATTGTCAAATTTATCATTTAAGTCATATTTAAGTTCATACGACATTTTAGACCAGGACTTAACTCCGGGATAAAAAGCTTTGGGCATTTGTGTTATGTACATCAGAAAAATATAAATATACATATAAATAACCCTCAGAAACAGAATAAATACAAATATTCATCCAATAAACATTTGTTCTGTACGGGAATCTTACTAACAACCGTTGGTGGACAAGACAGGATCACTGCCATGTGCGCCATCGGGCGTATCATGTCCTCTCTATGCCCAATGCCTGATTTGTAGATGCTGATTATATGGCGTTAAATTATTTCTATTTATTCTGTATTATATTGAATTTTCTACGCCCACCTTTATAGCGACACATTAAATTTTAAATAAAAAATAAAACAAATTCTTAAAATATCCTTATTTAATTTTGTGTGAATATTTTTAAGAATTTAATATGAGAACCTTGATAATTTTTAGAAATAAAATATTTTGTTACATACCAAAAAAAAGGGGAAGAATCCCGGCGATTCGGATCTAATAAAACAAGGAAGATAACCTTTCTAGAGAAATTTAAATAATCGAGTTTAAATCAAATCAAAGAATATTAAAAACAAACATATATATACTAAAAAAATAAAAATATAATTCATTAAAAATACCCTGTCATTGGTATTTAACTCAATGGGTCGCATATCCTAACTAATTTTATGAACGCGAATGTTAGTGAGTATAAAATAAATAACTAATAAAAAATACATTCCCACAACATCTCATACATTGACTTGACTCCGTGGGATGGGCAGCAGCATCCCCGTTGCGAAGCTACGCACTG
Organism: Heortia vitessoides; assembly: GCA_020976665.1. NCBI lineage: Eukaryota > Metazoa > Arthropoda > Insecta > Lepidoptera > Crambidae > Heortia > Heortia vitessoides. Next base: position 12,874,439 of record JACJUM010002477.1, read on the forward strand.
CGATTGCAAACACACTTCAAGATCCAATCTGATATGAAGCATACTATCATTTATCTCTAATGTCTTTTATATAATGTCACCTGACACTACATCTTTATGTGAAACGAAAGCAAAGTTTTGTTTTCTTTACAGTATAAGAGTGTCAGAGTTAATACAATATACGGATAAAATCCAAAACCTTTCGAGGTTTGGTGTAACCGGCGTCGACAGGGGGAAGAGGATCGTAATAATGCAAGAAATAAGATAGATATTTGTGTCACTTTTTATTTATTCATTTATTTAACTTTTTGCACATAAAAATATCAATGTACATATTGCGGACTTATGTACATAATGCCAAGTGGCATTAACTACCAGTCCACCATCAGGCAAAGCAGAAAAGACACTTTGTTTTGTGCATATAAATGAAATTGAAGTGTGAAATAGATAAAATATTGGCAATGTATCAATTATGGTGATGTATGCACTACTCGTAACATTTCTCAGGAATGATTATAAAGTAAGAGTCAAATTCAAATATATCATTTAAGTAGGCCTGTAATAGGTACTTTTAAATCGTCAAAAAAAACAAAAAATTTATGAAAATGAACAATGACCTTGACAAGCACATGGTGCTATAAGAGTCATTTAAACGAATAGGTCATTAAGTGTCCTAAATTAATACTGGGATGATGGAACCAGACGGGTCTTAAAATTAAATTTATAGGTTTATTGCGCGAGCCACCAGAAAAGGACCTGCTAGAAAAACTAATGGTGATATGAGTTCAAATAACACCTAGTGGTAGGTATTATTGGAACCAAAGGTTCTTTTATTAGTAAGCGAGATAGAATACCAACTTGTCTTCTGTTTGTTATTAACCAGCGTAAAAAATTACCATATTTCCCATTCCCGTTCGCGTCTTCCTTTCCCTTTGCCGTGAGGAACTGGCAAAATATAAGAGTGCCCCCCCCCCTGTACTAGGAGTCGTAAGAGTCCAGTAAGGTACCAGAACAAACAGATAGTGGCAACAAGTCGAAATCAGTGTAGCTGTATTTGACAGGGTGGGGATGGACAGCAGCATCCCGAACGGGACGTCTATTGCTGGGCGTAGGCCTCCGCTATTAGCCACGCTGGGCGCGCGTGTCACCTATTTCAGAGCGCAGTTTTTGCGACATTGATGCTGCTGCCAATCTCAGCTATACTGTTTCGAATGGGTATACCACCATTTGTCAGTTCTTGTACTCTCTTCCCCTCTTAAAACACCTGGCACTATTCTACTCTGCCAGTACCCCACGGCTCACTCTTTATGTGAAGAATGAGATGTATCAGGATTAAGGAAATCGTAGAACTGGTTTATCTAAGTGACGGCGTTGAAGCTGTGAGGTACTAGTAGAGTACAATAGTAACTCCATGTACTAGATGTCTTATAACTGACTACCGAAACCGACAGAAATGACCAATAAGGTAGGAATGCGCATGAATCGGCATACTGCAGCAGACTACCACAACGCTTGCCTAGCGCGATGACATATGATCATATATCCGGGAGGCATATCTCCATCAGCAGAGATCAGGTGGTTAATGTGATATGCAGTTTTTAATGGATATACCGCCATCTGTTGGTTCTGGTACCTCAGTACATCCTTCCGTAATTACAGTGTAGGGTACTCTACTCTACCGGTATCTCACAATATAAACAGTAGGCAGTTTTAAATCCGAAAGTGCGCAAAGAATACAAGAACAAACTTGTCCCTCACGTTTACACAATAGTTGTTGACAATTGGATGAAGGACAGCCGAGATAGCGTTACATCCTCAGGGAACATGCGTGATACATTAGCAAGGAATTACTTTTATTATTATTATTATATTTACTTGTCCTGTTATTTGTTTGATCAACGTTGATACTGATATTTCATTGTGTATTGTTTGTATGGCATTTGTAAACTTAATGTTATATAAACAGGTTGAAATTTATGTATTTTAATATAACATAGACCTCAAAGGTACAAAATGTCATCTGCATTGGAACCTAACTCACATCTATTTCTACCGGCATATAGCAATGTTTGCATTTTTGTGATCTGGTTTCAAGGTGAGAGAGGCAGTGAATTACTAGGTAATAGAACATAATAACTTTAAGTCAGAAGGTTGACAACGCGGTAGTGATATCCTTGTGATATAACAATCGTGTACAGGCTGCGGTGACACTCACTTTCAAACGGACTGTGTGTTTTTATCAACCTGGTGTAATAAAAAAAATTGAATCATCAGCTTGTCCTGTTTTAACTATTGTATGTTTAAAATTAAAAATTATTGAGATTATAAATTGAAATAAAATAATCCAATATCTCAAGTTGGATGAGTGCACACAGATAGCAAACACCGTGACAAAAAGTCTATATATATCAAAATCAATTCCCCCCTTTTTTGGGAAGGCCTATATCTAGCAGTGAACCCACAATGGCTGGTATGATTTGATGATAATTGTCAATCTTGTGACTTAAAGCTATTACGTCACATTACCTACTGAATTATCTGCTATTTAATGGAAGAAATAAGTGAGAGTGAGATACCAGTACTTTTGTGTGGGGTATACCTTATGTATATATTTAGACATCTAAGTTATAAAAAAAATGAAAATAAGAAAACTTAACTGTTTCAATAATTTTTCTTGAAGATACTAAACTATTTTCTGATCGATCCTAATAAATAAAATACGGTTTTCCAACTTAAAATCTTTACTGTATCTTGGCGGTCAAAAAGTTCGATTTTCACAAATTCGAGTTGTGCCCAGAATATCTGATGATTATGGAGTTAAAGCGTTATATTTGTAATTATTTATTTTCATTGTTACTTTTATTTCTAGGACCATAAATATAAATTAAATTTAGTTGACTACAAAGAAAGTCTAACATTACAGACAGTAAATTTAATTAGAAAGGATACTTCTTTTGCTAGCAGTTTCACCAGTGTGAATTTTCCATAGAAACAAATCTACTTCAGGGATAATAGGTACTATATATTTGATGGACTCGATGGCGCAGGTGGATTAGTGACCCTACCTTTTCTAGTAGTTCGATCCTTACACAACAAATATTTATATATAGTTGAATATATATAAGTCTATATTTGTGATTCCTCTGTTGTCTGATGTCCGTAGCACAAGTGTTTTAAGCGACTTATCACGGAGTCAGGTCAGTGTATGAATTTATTGTTTTTGTTTAACTGGCTGGCTGGAGTATACCACAGAAGAGACTGCAGGAATTTTACCTCTAGTTTGCGTTCATTGGTCTTCCAGGCGTTAGAGCTATGTGATCGCTAAACTAGCTTGCTAGCTACATCTCTCAACACCTGTGGTATGGTGCTCACAACTATTTTGATACCTTTGGCGTCCGACTACGTCGGCTCATTTGGGTGGTCAATTAAAGCGTGCGTCATTGCCTACTAAATGTAAAAGATCTGAGACTCCAACGCTTATCCTAACCTAAAATCATGGATTTATTTTGTATTGTTTTTCATATTATATATTATTTTGTATTGTTTCTGAATAAAAGTAAGATTTACCTACTTTAAAGAAAAATAAATGGTACTAAAGGTATCTACGAGTTTTTTCGTCCCATAGGGTTCCCACTGATCTAAAATCTTAAAATGTTATAAAATGAATAAAAATAACAGCTATAAGACGTTTACTGCTGGACATAGGCCTCCCTAGAAAGAGGAAATCTAGTCTATAATTGCCTCCCTGGGTAAACGAGCAGGCAACTGCAGAGCGCAGCTTTCGTGAAGGGGATGCTGCTGGTCTTCCTAAGCTTATGGGTTTAGACTTTAGATGGATATACCACCATCGATCGTTTCCGGTACCTCAGTCGCCTCTTACGGCAGCTGTTGCCGAGGGAAGTACTATTATATACTGCCGAAGGTGCAGGTGCTAATGTTAATACCATTTTTATTTCACCAAAAAGAAAATACATTTTTACCAAACAAAAAAAATACAATACTTAACTTTGAAGTACATAAAGTTAGTAACATAAAGCATATGATTATATAAAGTTTTAGGTATATATAGTTTATAAAGGTTGTTAAAAATGACGATTAAACAACTTACACCTAATAACAAGTAATTCAATTGAAGAAACCCAGTCTATGATTAAAAACATTGGAATTCAATTTTAAAATTCAATACCGACACAAAATGGGACTAAACCAAGAAACAATCGCGCGGGACCGGTGAATCCAACAGAAACAGGTTGGCTTGCAAAAACAAATACAATGCCGATGCAAATTTATGGAAAACAGCTCCTATTTTCTGAGTGGTAAGGTCGGGCCGAGTAGCAGAGGTTTCCCAAGATATTCCTGCCAATAAATCGAGGTTAGAAGTATTTGTAACTGCGTCGATACACGGTCGCGGAGTTCGTGGAATGCTTTGCAAGTTCTATTGGAATTTGTGCATTGATCTAGAATGGTTTTTAAGGAGTACCCTTTTTATAGGGTTTTAGCTTTCATTGTTTTTCAGAAACATCGACGCAACTTGATATAAAACATAATCCATATCATATCTATTTACACAATAATCAAGTGTCATATGTCAGTATGCCGTGAGGTACCAGCTGAGTATAATAGTACCTTTCTCTGTACCAGGTGTAATTACAGGCGACTAAGGTACCAGATCCGACAGATGGCGGTATATCTATCCGTGTACAGTGTAGCGCGAAAGCTGTGCTCTTTGATTGCCATTGCAATTGAACACGCTTGCTCAGCGTGGCAATTATGGGCAAAATTCCCCTTTTCTTGGGGAGGCCTATGTTCAGCAGTGGACTCCTAATCGCTGATGTGATGATGAAGTGTCACGTTGTTTGTCCGGGATGAACTTCTAAACTACTGTAAGCTTATACTGTAAAAATTTTTGCTTATAGTTTATAGTTCGTTCTTCTGAGATTCTTTTTTAATGATACACTAGATATGTAAGGAAAATATCTGTCGGAGTTTTTAGTTTACATTAAAATTTCCAAAGAGTAGCAATTTATTTGATAAGTCACCTATGCTGTCTTTATTTCGATGAAATGTAAAAAATGTAAATATCTTGACACAATATCTTTGTTAATCCTAAAAACGGTAGCCAAATTGTCATATAAATGAACCTAAATTGAAAGTACATATATTTAAAATTTTATTATGTATAAACCAGTTCTATTGTCTTACTAAGATATTATAAACTTTCATTATCGGCAAAGTAGAATACTTAGATACGTAAGAGGCAAATAAGATACTGGAGCCAAAATATGGCGGTATAACCACTCAAAACAGCGTAGCTGAAATGCAACAGGCCAGCAATTGGCAGCAAAACTGTCGCGAAGATACTCTGTGGGTTATGTTAAAAAATCCTTTTTTTAGGGCGGCCTATGTTCATCAGAAAGCTTCCAATGTCTGGTATGGTAAGGTTGGAATGTTACCAATCAGATTTCAAAATATGCTATCAACATAAATAATTGTAATATGTTTTATAAACAAGACGACAACGCAACTGTATAAAATCCCTAAGAATATAAAACAATCAATGTCACTTAAACATACATACATACATAAAATAATCAACACGTTTATACATACAAATAAAATTTAAGTGCCTGTTTGTAATTATATATTAACAGCTTTGACTGATAGCAAACGAAGGTATACACGGAAATATACGCTCTTTTTTTCCGGCTAATCTCTGAAAAAGCTATATCGATTATATCGGCTCTATCACTGACAAATAACTGATGTTACAATTAGTAACTTAGGCTACTTCAATTATTGTTACGGAAACGGAAACTACGCGAGGAAACTGCAGGGTGCTGCTAATTGTATAATAACACAAATAATTGTTAGAAAAGATTTGTCATCATCATCATATTAGCCATTGGAAATCCACAGCTGGACCTAAAAAAGGAGGTTTTTTCTTCATAATTGCTGCACTAGACAAGTGTGTTGGCAATCGCAGAGCGCAGTTATCGCGACGGGAATGCTGCTGCCCATCCCCACCCGCATTTGAAATCCACTGCTTCGGATGGATATACCGCCATCTGTCGGTTTTGGTACCTTAGTCGCCTCCTACGACACCTGGTGCACTGGGGAGTACTATTCTATTCTGCCGGTACTTTACGGCATAGTGAAAACATTACTTAATGCAAATGCTCTCAAAAACACTAAAGAAAACCAACAAGATACTCCAATTAGTAGAGATTCAGAGACAATTCGACTTAGAGTAGATTTATTTCTTTGTTCTCAATAGATATTGAGATAAAGAACTTCTTGTATCGTATACAAAAGTAACACCTAAAGAGGATCGGAAGCGCGAGAATTTTACTCTTTTGAAAGTAAAAAAGACCGTGGAGAAAACAGTATGGCTTTCATGCTTAAGTCGGGTCACGGATGGTTAAGCTTGATTGTTGGTACTCACTTTGCATATGGTTAAAGCTTGTTGAAATTTGTTATTCGACAGTTTCAATAACATAATTGGTAGTGCTTTTCCCCGGTTAGGCAATAATTCGGGTTCAAATCTTACCTGAAACATTGGAGAAGATAGTGAATTATTTTAGAGAGCTGCTCTCTACGTAATTCAGAAATAAGGCCTTATCTTTCTCACTAGCAGCTGAGGGTAAAGTGATAAGTAAATCCACTGCAAAATAGTCTACATAGATTATCCTAGCTAAAAAAATATGAATATCATCAACACAGCAGCCATTGAACAACGAATGATCATAGATCTCTTCAAGAATGCTCTGGGCAAGTGTGATGACAATCGCAGAATGTAGCTTCGCGATGCTACTGCCCATTCCCGCTCCGTGTATTTGAGCTACACTGTTTTGGATGGATATACCGCAATCTTTCAGATATAGACGGCGCCTGGTACAATAGGAGGTACTGTTCTGTTTTGTCGGTACCCCACAGCAATTTCGAACATAAGATTGTTGATAGTAATTAATAGAAAAAAATCAACTTGTTCAGTTATCTGGCGAGGCCTGAATTTTTCCTAAGCTGGAGGATTGTTGTAATACCTAAACCTCACCTGACTCATCGATCTTCTAGTGTACATTTTGTACTCAGAAATGACCGCCATTTCTTTAAGTTGTAAATATTTACCAATAAACACTCAAATGTCAAACTTTTACATTTTTAAGGAACCGCTAATAGCAGAAACAGTTACTTAACTATATCAAAAATTTTATACAAAGAATAATGCTGAATTATATTTAAGATAATAAATTATTACTAGAAAAAATAAGGCTTTTCTCAGGCTTCAGGCGGTCAAGACAAGTCTGAAACAAGATAATTTTTTTCTTTAACATAGATAAGATTTCAAAATGCAATAATATACTCATTATATTGGCTTCAGAAAACAAGAACATTCAAACAACGCTACAAGAGATATAACCTAATACAAAGGTCGTCTACATTGGTATCTTACTGTTTCTACCGCCAAACAACAGTGTTCGCGTTGCTTTGTTACGGTACGAGTATATAATATGATCTTCAAGCCATTTGGGAATGCGCTAGTGATATCCTTGTGATAGTGTTTAAAGGCTTCAGTGACGCTTATCATACCGGGCCGTATGTTTGTTAGTGACTTAGTCAAACTAAATAAAAATATCACAACCCGGTATCCAATACAGATTTTCTGAGAAGAGCTTTTTTATATAAATTCCCACAACATCTCATACATTGACCTGACTTCGTGGTAAGTCGCTTAAAGCACTTTAGTAACAGACGCCAGGCATCATTATATTATATCACATATTATATAAACATATATTTCACACCCAGACACGGAATAAATACAAACATTATTATATAAATATTTGCTCTGTGTGGAAATCAAACCAACAAGATAAGATCACTACCATCTGCGCAATCGGGCCCGTCGGCCCGAAAAGCTTTAAAGGCTGTCCTGCAGTGTGTCCCTAATGTTTTCTCAACTGTTATCTAAATCGTCTCTGTGACACGAGACGCCTAACAAACGGTGAACGATCGCCGACAATGTTTTTGCTGAGATGTTGTCTTATCTGACAATTTATAATTAGTACAAAAATCTGTGGATTTTTAAGAAGCAAATCTCAAACCAATTTCCGCAAAAGACATAATGCGTGGAACAAATGTTTTAATGTGTTAAATATACAAAATTATAGTACTCGTATTATATTTGTCATACCTTTGATGTCTCATCATCTTCGTAACAGTCATTGGAAGTCCACCGCTGGACATTGCCCTTCCTAAGGAAGGAATATTTTTGCCCATAATTGCGGCGCTAGGCAAGCGCGACAGATGGCGGTATATCCATCCAAGATAGTGCAGTTCAAATGCAAAGGTCAGCAGCATCCCTTTCATGATAGCTGCGCTCTGCCAACATGCTTGCCCAGCGCGGCAATTATGGGCAAAAACCTCCTTTCTTGGAGGCATATGACGTGAGGCATATGTCCAGTTGTAGACTTTAAATAGCTGGTATAATATTGGTGATGATGATATTATATAAATGCTTTATGCTATCAATCACAAAGTCAGGTCAACGTATAAAATGTTGTAAATCTATTATTAAATTTATTTAGATACATAGTAAGTGAAAAACAACAAATAGGTTCCATCAATTTTCAATTAAAAAAAAAGTAAATCGGGTCACTTACTTATATTCTCTCTTTTTTAAATTCACCGTATTTACCAACAAAAATAAGTTTCTAATATTAGTGACAGTATCAATTAAAGGTATACCAGTCGTAAAAATATTTTATCGGCCAATCAGATTTCTCTTTAATTTTTAGGGTTAATCGAAAGTACAAACCAACCATTTCAACAGTGACGTCAATTGGACGCTTTATAAAAATTTTAAATAGAATGGCGGCAATCAGAAAGCCTCTTGTTAGAAGTAAATTAGGATATTTTATGTCAAAAATATTGTAAGCAGTGTCGTCGTAGATATTTAGAAATCTATACCAAATAAAGCAGAAGAGTTTGGTTAAACGGGCTAGTCTAAGCAACCGCAATTCCGATTCAAAAAAATCTTTCAATGTTGGATAGTCCAGTTATCTTTCAATGTTGGATAGTCCAGTTATCGTGAAAAATTATAGGCTTTCAGATTAAAAAACAACTTATTATAAAAGAAATAAATAAATCCTGAAAGTCATTATATACTCCAAGGTGACTAGTCGCAGGCACTGCTTGTAATATATATGTGTAGACGTAGTTATTTTAAGATGTCGGTAGCTTTAATAAATATTCATTTTATAAAATTATTGTCTAAATTTTTGTAATTATTATCCCATCACCAAATCTACGGTTATAAATATATGAAGGATCCGCCGTCCCTACGGCGCCTAAGGATGCTTTAAGGGACTAATACCAGGTGCGTCAGCTCGCACCAATTGACAGGACATATTACTATTAACGACTAAAACCGCATGGACTTATGTCCACTTCCTCTTGGGAGGTACCTCCAGTGAGGTACCGGAGCTGAAAAGTCACTCACTACTCGTAGTCGAAATCGACTACCCATGATATAAATCTTCCTTCGCCAGTCAAATATTTAAATATATATACGGGAAAGAAAGTAATAAATCACAAAGTCGAAGGCAGGTTCATTACAAAACCATCTCTTCCAGGCCAACCCTAAGGCTAGCTATGAAAAGTCTAGATTGTGCTATAGTAATTTATTACATATTTCTACTGCTACCTCCAGTGACAGCCTAATCGTCCGAGGACTGTTGAAATGAAACTATTAAGTCATAACTTAGGTACTTCCACAACTTGGCAGTTACGTGTTCATATTTTATAAGTCTATCGTATGCGTTTTCATTAAATTTGTACATTAGGCCACAGTTAGAGGAACCGTTATCGAATGTTCCACAGTCATTTGGGCCATGGATCGAGTCGTTATGTTTTATGTTTAACAAAATGGTGTTCTCCGTACTGAGCAAATGCGTGAGAATACACCGGTACTAGTCTTTCGTGGCTTCGCTTTTCATTCGCAATATACACATTTACAAAAAAACAATTGCTCATCAAGCAATTGTTTTTTTTTTCAAAATACATTCACTCTAAGCATAAGATATAAAAATGGTAGCATAAGATGTCGCTACTCGGAAAATTTAAGTTTGAACATTCGACAATAGATGGTGCTAGACGTCTCTGTGACGTTTTTTGAACACTAGTTGCGCGTTGCGCGGTTTCACCCGCGTTAAGTTGTCACACTTTCATTTTTTTTTTCACAAAATTTCATACCAACTTCGAATTTTTGTTAGCTTTCAAAAATCTTTTTAAGGTGCTCCCTTACGGTATAAAAGTAACGTATCAAAAAATGTTCAGTATCAAACACTTGTAGTTTAGGCCCTGCGTTAATATATCAGACAATCAGTCAGATTCTTCTTTTATATATAGAGATAAGTATAATACCTATAGAAAACTAGTTCCAAGGCTGATCTTATGTCTATCTGCTATTTAATAAACTCCTTAGAATATTTACTTGCAACTTGTTCATCATCAATTATGTCTGAAGGATTTAGGTGTTGTAAACGTTGAAAAGGGGTTGACTTGTCGCACCTGAAATCACACCAAGATTACCCAGTCATTTTGCCTCTTATATCCTTCAAACTATAAGTATAGTAAATTTATTTGGAAATTGAGTACCCGTCATAAGAGCTGTTCTCCTTTGGTACCGGTGCCCAACGACGAATGCTTTTTTTATTATTATTAGACTAGATCGACAACCAAGCATGCAGACCGATAGTAAACGTCACTGCACGCTTTTAATATCACAAGGATATCACTAGCGCGTGGCCAACCTTGTGACTTCAAGATGTTATATCACATTAAGTATTACACTGCCTCTCTCAACCTTCAAACCGGAACACAACTA
>JACJUM010002477.1:12893384-12914477 GCA_020976665.1 Heortia vitessoides
TATATATATATATATATATATATATATATATATATATATATATACCCACACAGGGAAAACAATTATGTGATGAACATATAAACACATTTCTAACATGTATTAGCTATTATGTAATTTTGTAAATACTTCAAGCACTCACATATCGAACCTTAAAGTAAACTATATTTATTACATTAAAAGCAAACACAGCCATCAGCCATCTAAAAAAATATTCAAGCAAATATCTCTGTCTTAAACTGTATAAAGACAAAACAAACTATTTATCTTCTACAAAAAAGTAAAACGAAACTTGTCTTATATTTCCAAAAGGCTCACCGCTGTAACGTCGCTTAATTAAATTAGCGTCAGAAAGTGATATACCTTGATCCTGATAAATTATAAAGGGATTTTCAATTTAAAGGGAACCAAAGTATAACAATCTCTGATATATAGATAGATGAGGTGAGGCTACTTTCGTCGACGCAAGCGTTCTGCAGATCTTGATTGATGGACGGATTGTCCTGAATTCATTATGTGCGGACAAACTAAAATCAAAGTAACTGTATTACCCACACCACTTACTTGACAACGCGAAAGATAAATAGTTTAATAGGTTTTTAAACGTTCGTCCAATAAGTCTTAAGATTTCTATCTGAAAATTCATTTTAATTTATTTGAACGTCTATCTTAAAAGTTTGACACTTAAGAGACTCAAGTGCTTTAACTAAACAATGCCCTTTTTCTTTATAACATGTTTATAAATATTAAACACTAGCAACCAACTTCGGTTTCGCATATGTTTAGAATGTACTTCCATAAACTAAAGAACATTAGTACCGCTTTGGTATAGCCAAGTGTTTTAAGAGGCGTTTGAGGTACCGGAACCAGCAGATAGCGGTATATCCACCTAAAACAGTATATCTCAAATGCAATAAGGCGAGGACGGGCAGCAGCATACCCGTTGCGAAGCTACGCTCTTTGAATAGCATTGTGCTGTTCAGCGCGGTATTATTTATGTTATTTAGTAGTTCAGGTATGCTTGATACAGACCACTTGGTTGCAAACGTCACCGCAGCCTATAGACGTTCGAAAAATCACGAGAACATCCCTCGCGCGTTACTAACCTTTAGACTTGAAGATAACGTGATAACATTACCCAGTAATTTTCGTTTCTCTCTCACCTTTCAAACCGAAACACAACCGGGCAAACACTGCTATTTGTCGATAGAAATAGGTGAAAGTAATGTACCAATGCAGACGACCCTTCTATGGGGTCTTAGTTTAAATTCACCTTTAGTCAGAAAGGATTATATCCAGTCGCGGACGTTGTGCGGCGAAATCTTTTGCACACACTCATTTAATATTTAAAATTGTTAAAGGCAGTTACAAAGCTTATATTTATTGTATGAAAGCAAGCATATAATACGCTGGTTTCTGTTACGTCTCCGGCGCTGCGACGCCTTTTTAAACCGCGCCTACGCGGGCTTGAATTACACTCTAGGGGTAGGGCTGACAAGAACTGCAAACACTTAAATGAACGAGCCCGATGTCACAAATGGAAGTGATCCTGTCTGGTGCATGAAATGGTGAATCAATGGCCTGAAAAATAAGTTTCAAGTTTCTAGCTCTAAAAACAGTGATACTTCCATACAACTTTCCATCCCCCTTTCAACCCCTTATAACAATTATTTAGAATGAAAAATAGCCTGTGTCCTTTTTCAGGGTCTAAAGATTGTCTGTGCCAAATTTCATCAAAATCGGTTGAGAAATTTAAGCAGGAAAGCGTAACAGACAGACAGACAGAGTTACTTTCGCATTTATAATATTAGTAGGGATGTGGTACATAAATTTTATTGAATAACCTTCATACAGAATATTATTCAAATAACTTTGAAAAAAATGCAAGTTTTTTATACTTTTCACAATCCTTTCTTTGAGCAAAATTTATGTCTCAGTCAGTCAGTCAGATTTTCATTTTATATATTTATATTAATATTATAAAGCTGAAGAATTTGTTTATTTGTTTAAACGTGCTAATCAAAGGGGCCGCTGGTCCGATTTGAAAAATTCCAGACACAAAGTTGAGGGCATTAGATAATGTACTAGACAATATTCACGAATAGAAAAAATAGAAAAAATCAACTTATCGCAGACTTTTTCATCTGTATGTATTAATAGTAAACAAAATACGCTATACAACTAACAATATTGCCCGACAGGCGAAAACGTTCGTATAAAAACACAGAACAAGCCCAGCCGCATGAATGTAAACTAGACGCTAAGCGCGAGCACCCGAGCGGTATTGTCGCGTTGAATACATAATACCGCCGATGCAATTCCAGATAACGTGACTGCAGTAATGGAATCAGTCTGGCCTGTCACGGAGCGGCAACGTGACGAAATTGCTCCCGCTCCAAAGAAAGCTGGCCTGCCTCTGGGAAAATTATTCTATGAAAAGTGCGCGGACTTGAATTTTATTCGGTGAAATCTGATGTCAAATGTGCAATGCAAATCACGAACTGATTCGCAATTAGATTTGGGTAGCGGTAAGTTGTGTTCGTATTATTCAAGAGATCTGTCAATTTGAAAAAGAAAACACGTTTTTACTCAATTCACTCTGACGATAAAATGAAAATAATAACAATAATATATCATTCATTTGCATTAAATCTATTAAAATTGGAGAAGTTGACTGACAGACTGACATATTTACGCAGTGTCTAAGCTATAAAGGTTTTATATATAGGTAGGTTTTTTATAGCTATAAGCTATAAATTTGAATTATTGGCATTATTTGCAAAATTTCATAGCAAAGGACTTCCCTACGAACTAAGAAATAATTTTTGAAAATTCACCCCCAAAAGCGATAATACGGGGGTGTAAAGTAAATATGAAACTTTGCTGTTTTTGAAGTTTTTCAATAGAAATTCAGTAAAAAGGTTCCTAATTAAAACTAATGAAATTGCAACTTTAAATTGAGGTATAAATTATTCTATTCCTCTATTTTAATGTAACTATACAGAGTAAACAACATTAAACTACAAAAAATATTAACAACACTAAAGTACTGTTGTTAATATTTTTTAGTACTTTGGGAATGTATCCTAGACAAAGACGGTGACACACATATTTATAACATAAAGAAGAAGATAATCAAAGACTTGAGAAATCAGTTATTTGCATTTGAAGGGAAATGTGAATGAATCATTTAGTATTGCCAGGGACCACCAGCGGCCATGTTGATGTATTCATACGAATTTAGGTTACACTGACTTCAATTATCATATTCATAATTTCCCTCGTACTCCTACGTATTAACAGAGTTTACATATAAGGTTACAAGCTTTTGTATATACCTATATACACTCATTTGCAAAAAAAACAGGCGGTTTTGATTTTAATTTTTCTTTAAAAAAACACAGAACCAAATTGATTTCAATAATTTGTACATGTTACTGGCCAATTTTAATAATGCTGTGGTGCTCGTGGTTTGATGCTCGTTTTTACAGAAAACCAGAAAAACTTTTTATCCTACATTCTTGGTGCGAAATTCCAAAATATAATATCAGTTTTTATAATTTTTAGTTAATTTTTATGAATTTATTTCATATTCTTAATTGTCAAAGCCTCATTTATTGCTGTTTAGCTGTCTCAATAATGTTAGAGAAATTATTAATAGCTACCAAAATTATTGCGCTGCTCGAAGAGGGTTGCAGCCAATGCTTCGTGGCTCAGAGGCTAAGTGTGAGACGCGCAACGGTTCAAAGGACCTGGCAGCGGTATCAAGACACCGGTTCCGTCGAGAGAAGGACTGGTTCTGGCAGAAAACCGAGAGTCACGAAATGTGCATATTAGTCTATGGACGGTCAGGAGGAGGCTTCTTTCGGCCAATATATGCATCGCCTGGCCCGCGGCCCTAAGTTACTCCGTAAGCACAGAGTTGCAAGACTTAGGTTTGCTCAGAATTGTGAGTCATGGACTCAAGAAGACTGGAATAGGGTATTGTTCTCCGATGAATCCAGGATATTTCTGTTTGGTGAAGATCGACGTCGGTGAGTGCTCCGAAGACAAGGAGAACGCTTTGCAGAGGCAGGCTTTTGAAGAAATCACACCTTATGGTGGGGGCTCTGTTATTTTTTGGGCTGGAATAAATTCAATGGATCGTACAGAGTTAGTCTTCATTAAAAACGGCTCAATGACTGGACATCGATACATAACGGAAGTTCTAATTCCTCATTCACAACCCGCATTGACCGCTTTAGGCAAAGACTCAATTATTATGGACGACAACGCTCGCACCCACCAGTCTGGCAATGTGGAAGCGTATGTACAAGAGGTTGGCATTCGTCGTTTGGATTGGCCAGCTCGAAGTCCCGACCTCAATCCTATAGAGCATGTCTGGGACATTCTGAAACGCCGCGTGAGATCAGTATTCTCAGTTTAAATATTCACGGATAACAGAACCATATTGTTCTGTTATCCGTGAATATATAAACCATACGGCCTAGCGTGCACAGCCTACCATATCAAGTCATTATTTATAAATAGGCTTACTGGCAGTAAAAGTTGAAAGATTTTTTTTACTTAACCTGCTAGGTCACGGCCCGTTGACACAAACTTCAAATAATAAATTCACCCGACATCTCTCACTCTGACCTGACTCCATGATACGTACCTTAAAGCACTTGTGTTACAGTCATCAGATAAAAGAGAAATCTTATTAACAATAAACAATATATAACAATATATATATGTATATGTAATAGTAATAAATAATATGTAAGCAGGTATGTTTGTTACTCTTTCATTCAAAAGCTACTGATTAAATTTTGATGAAATTTAACAATAATATAGCTTACTCATCAGAAAGTTCGTGCGGTACCGGCAAAGTAGAATAGTTCGTCTCCTGTATCAGGTATCGCTAGAGGACCGATAGATGGCGGTTTATCCATCTGCAACAGTGTAACTCAAATGCATAGGGCAGGGATGGAAATTAGCATCCCCGTCGCAAAAGTAATTATATTTGCACGCTTCCCAGCGTGGCAATTATGGGCAAAACTCCCCTTTTGTTGGGGTGGTCTTTGTCCAGCAGTGGACTTCCAACGTCTGACAATATGATGATAATTTATCAGAATTTAACATATACTACCATTTATAAAAAAAAATTAAGTGTTGTTTACATTCCAAACGCCTGCCAAGTTCCATCTGCAAATCTGCTTATCATTGCATTGTGTTTGAGGCGCAGAAAATATAGATTTTTTTAAAGTCTACATAAACATATAAGCTTTGAAGGAGTACAAATCAACAATAGTTTACCTAAAGAAATAAAGGACATAAAGAGTCTACCTATTCCTAAAAAATTTTTGAAAACCTATAAATTATATAATAATGACAGTAATAAAAATAAAACATATAAAATTATTTATTTTTTGTCCAAATTGAAAAAAATAAATGAAACACCTCATGAAATGTCTCAATTACAAAAAAGTGCTATAAAATGTATTCCTTTATATGTATGACATTTTGCTCGCCGTTGCTTAAGTTAAATTAGATATTTTTATTTAAATTTCTTATGAGTTAAATACTTAGTTTAACTATTAAAACAAATTGTAGTCATCATGTCAGCTATCAAAAGTCTTCTTCTGCACATAGGCATCCCCAAAAGAGGTTAGAATTTCGCCCGTAATTGCACCGCCATCTGTCGGTTCTAGTACCTTAGTCGCCTCTTACGACACCTTTTACAGAGGGAGGTACTATTCTACTCTACCAGTACCTCACGGCTAATTTGTAGTGTTTGTTTGTAATGCCAAGCTTTTTAAAATATGCATAGGCGTAGGTATACATGGTACTTATGAAAAGCTTTTTAAAATTGTTGCCTTCCAGTTTGAGGTAAACTTCGAAAACTCCGATTTTAACTGGAATTTTGCTAGCGGATACCAATGTCCTCAAATAACTTAAGCTACTTTTATTTACTAATCGATGGCACGATAATATGAACTACGCGGGTTACACCGCGTGGCGCTGCTAATTACAAATATTCTACTTCGTATCTGTATTCAACACCCAGACACGGAACAAACAGAAATATCTTCATATAAATATTATCCCTGGAAGGGGATCGAATCCATGGCCAATGGCCCACCAGATAGGTTTACTACTATGTGCCAAGTCCGTCAGTTTTTATTCTTAACTAGCTGACCCGGCGAACTTCGTACCGCCTTAGCGTAGCTTTGATGCACTACTTTATTTTGTATAGTTGACCTATCTTAGGTATGAGTACCTATTCAATTTAAACTGGAATCTATAATATCCTCCATATATAAATTAATCCCTATTTCCCTGGTCTCGCCATATCTGAAAAGGACCTAATTTTATTAAATACAAAACAAAATATATATTTTCATAATAGTGTTTATTCCATAGGATTCAATAATTCCACTTATATTTTTACAAATCGCTATTGAACAACTTGGCATTTTGAAGTAAATACTGAGCTTAACACCACGCGCGCTCTAGAAAACAACTAATAGCCTCTATACCCTTCACTGTTTCTCTCTATTCTAATGCTGCTGTTTCTTTAATCTAATGCTTTTTGGTACACTATATTTTTAGTTTTATGTTCTGGCGCGTAAATAAATAATGCTGATGGTTTTCCGACACGGGAATAACCAAATTGTAATATTATGTAGTCACCAAAAGTTACCAAAAATCGATATGAAGCTGTCAACTTACCGTAATTATCATACAAAAGCGGTTATGGATGTGATGCCACAGATTACCACAGTTTTTTTTTAACTGGCTTGGCTGTTCAGCCATTCGCCAATGACGCCAATGTCAAGTTAGGGAAACAGATACTACCACAGATTACTAAATAGGATATGCGAAATTTGTATAGGTTTACTATTTGTATTATTTTCAAAAAATTATAAAATAGTGCAATAGAATTTAATTAAGTAACCACGTTTCCGAACAAACTTAATTAAGTAACCACGTTTCCGAACAAACGATGCTCTTTTAATATAGTCTATGGCTGTGAATGACGTTGACATTCGTATAAAAAAAAAAATTGACATTCGTAACGCGCGTTTTTTAAAATATATATTCAATATTTCTCAGAGATTTTCTTAATATTTTTTTCCGTAAGAACCATCCTTGGACTTCCACAAACATTTAAAAAAAAGAATTATCGAAATCGGTTCAGCCGTTCACACGTGATGCCGTGACAACGCGAAACGGGTTTCATTTTTATATATATAGATTATTTAAACTAATATCTAGAGGTACAGGCGATTTCATTTTCGCATAACTTCAGTAATATGTCAGTGACTATCTAATTTGTTGCCATGTAGTGAAAATCTGTTCTCATTACATCCCAAATGTACTCATTATATTTATATTATAATATCAGTCATCTAAAGTACACGGAACATAGGTCTCTCCAAGAGAATAGGATTTTTTGCCCATATTTGCCGCGCTGGGCAGGCGTGTTGGCAATCGCAGAGCGCAGTTTCTGTGAGTGTGCATTAGAGCTACACCGTTTCGGATGGATATACCGCCATCTGTCGGTTCTAGCACCTTAGTCGCCTCTTACGACACCTGGTGCAGTGGGAGGTACTATTCTACTCTGCCGATACCTCACGGCTAGTATTCTTATTAATTACTATCATTTAAATTACAGTATGATTGTCCAAAACCGATCATCTATCATATTAAATCATTTCGTCATTTGACTCCAACTCCAACAAGTCCACCGTAAAATTATACATTAAAGTGATAACAAATGATACAAACTAAATGAAGTGGCATGCACTTAGTTTACATATGTATACAAATAATAACATTAACCCAATAGACAATTCAATTACGTATTGTCAAATATAGATAGCATCAGGCATAGCAACATGCCAGTTGATGCAATAGTATATTAAATTAGGTGGACCTTTTACAAAGGAGACCTCACCTATTTCTACAGCCAAGCAGCAGTGTTCGTATTGCTGTGTTAACTTATTAAAGTCTTGAAAATGCCAACGCGCGAGTGATAACCTATGTTGTTGATAGTATAAGCGTCTAGAGACTGCGGTGACACTTACTGTCACGAGAACTGTATACTTTTTAGTCGACCTAGTCGAATAAAAACAAAAACAAATGCAAGACAATGCCAGGTGATGCAAGCAAGCCAGTGCAGTGGCCGGCGAGCATTAGCAGGCTCCGAGTGTATCGCGGACGTGAGCGTTTACCGTTTGTTCCCGGCCGCATTTCCCGAGGGATGGAACTATAAACTATACTGGATAAGCATTGTTTATTTTTATGACATCACTAATCTCATTTATGAGATTCTAAGTCGGGCTTATTAGCTCGTCTAGTCGGTAACGTCCCTGTCTTAAGTCGTGGGTTCGATTTCTATAAAGGTCATTTATATGTGTTTTGAGTTATATGTGTTATTTTCTCTATCAGTGTGATAATTTTTTTTGTATTTTATTTGTAATTCCTCTATTATCTGATGTCCGTACCACAAGTGCTTTAAGCGAGTTACCACAGAGTCAGGCATTGTATGAGATGTGTGAAATCACCATTTATTTTTTAAAGTAATGCTTAATAATGATTCTAAGAAAATTAGGTGATTCCCGAAAAAAAACCCCGTCCGCAGCTGGACATCGCATACGCATCTCTTTAAAAGGGGACATCCAATTGTTGACTTTGGGGAACTTCACCTATCATTGCTGCTTTGAAAAAGCTTAGTGTTGGGGGAAGAAACTTCGTAACTTTTAAGGTACAATGTTGGTCGCCCCTTGCTTGTCGGAATATACCGCCATCTGTCAGTTCTGGTATTTAAATTGCCTCTTACAACACCTGGTATAGGGCGAAGTGCTATTCTATTATGCCGAAGCTGGTTGCTAGTGTTTAATAATTATATACATATTATCAAGAAAAAGCTTACTGTTTAATTAAAGCACTCGAGTCACTTTAATGCCTAACTTATAAGATAGACGTTCAAATAAATTAAGATGAATTTTCGGATAGATATCTTAAGACTTATTGGGCGAACGTTTAAAAAACTTTTAAACTATTTCTCTTTCGCGTTGTCAATTGAGTGGGGTATACAGTTACTTTGATTTTAGTTTGTCCATCAATCAAGATCTGCAGAACGCTTGCGTCGACGAAAGTAGCCTCACTTCATTTATCTATATAACAGAGATTGTTATACTTTGGTTTCCTTTAAATTGAAAATACCTGTATAATTTATCAGGCAGCATATCATAAGCGACGTTACAGTAAGCCTTTTGGAAATATAAGACAAGTTCCGTTTTACTTTTTTGTAGAAGATAAATAGTTTCGATTGTGCAAAGACGTTTAGTCCTTGCACAATCGTAGACAGAGATATCTATTTAAATATATTTTTTAGTTGTCTGTGTTTGCTTTTAATGTTTTAAATGTAATTCTTTTTGAAAATCATAACCGTAGTTTACCTATATTCATTAAATTCGACATGTGAGCGCTTAAAGTGTTTTTTTAATTACATAATGTGTTTTAAATAGATATTCATCACACCAATGTTTGTCATGGATGGAGATCGAACCTACAACCATTGACGGAATAGATAGATTTAGTCCCAAATCCGCTAACGACATTGCATTCAGAAAATTTTGAAGGGATGCAAAAGAGTAGTATTTTTTTAAGAAAGTCAAATATCAAATAAAACTTATTTAACCTAGGTATAAATATAGAAGTGAGTTTGTTTTTTATCGTTGTATCTACTTAATTGATCTTCGTTGAAGAAAGAGAAGGATATGTATCAAGGTTCCTTTTATCCCTTGAAGAGTAGGTACTGTTTTCATGAAAAATTCACGCAGGTGAAGCCGTAGGTACAATCCAATCTAGTCTAAATTCCCGAAATAGATCGTCATATTTTTTTGAACGAACCTATTGCTGGATTACTCTGATGATAATTCCAGGTTGACCTGAACAAATTGACCAGGCCGCTAAATATTGAGTTCTAGGCCTGATGTATTGAGGTCACTGCTTGATCACCCTGTATAGATTTGCCGTGAAGCCTCCTCAAGTGGTCATGTTATCTAAACGAAGACCACTGCTTGAGAGGTCGTGTAGAGGGTTGTTGGTCTTGAGAGGGCAAGTGTGTTTGTGATTAAGGAGTGACAAACAAATCTTCAATTAATTGTTAAAGAGGATCGTTGAATTGATATGGAGATGTCTTGTCTTACTGATGTGACCGGAGAATTAGTGATGTAACGAATATAGGATTTTTCATAAAATTAAAAAGAAAATAAATAAAATATTAATTACAAATATTCGCGTAAATGAATGCAAATGTTAGGCCTGTCCATGATAGCGGGATTTATAGCATGACAGGCGTGGTAGTAACCCCAGAGCGCAACTTCGGGACGAGGATGCTGCTGCGCAGTTTTAGATGGATATATTTCAGTACCACAGTCGCCTCTTATGACACCTGGAAAAGGGGAGGTACTATTCTACTCTGCCGGTACCTAACGGTTCGTATTACTTGCATTACTCAAATACACTTATCACTTTTAATACGATTTCTCACATAATACGCCACTTAACGCCAGTCCCTACAATCTAAGACATATTTTTAATTTCTTAACGCTTAATACGATTCGTCATCCCGTTTAATACGCCCGATCACAGCTGCCTACTAATTTAATTAATAATATATAGACTCGTCGCTTCTATCATATTTCAATGCCTTTTTTGGCTCTTCTAGAATTACAAGATCTTCACTCGGCCGTGCGCAGCTTATTGGAGCGGCTGTTCGTTCTACCAATCGAAAAGTATGCATCTATCTTTATTTATATGCACTGCATCACAGTGATACCTTTTTAAACGACCCGTCAGACCATTCTGGACTTTATAACCCTTGTGATAAGGTTAACATCCACATCAACTGGCTCGTCAGTAATGGCCGCTTAATGGTCCAAATTATGAGCCTATTCTCGAACTTATTGTACAAGGAATAAAGTGTGTAATGGCTTGCCCCAATTCCCGTGAATTTCGGTGGTAGTGATCTGTGGAACTAGTAAAATCTGACTGCATAGTAATGCACTGGCGAGCAATTTGAAAGGGTTAGCTCGCCCGAATTTTCAGAAATTGCTGGAAGGAATTTACATAAATAGTAATGAGTAAATTATTAATTCAAGAATCTCTAGAGTGAATACTAAAATTTATTATCCGTTTTCTGTCAAGGAAAATGAGGAACAGCATTGGCATTTAGATTTTACTCTGGGGCACGTCAATATGTTCCTACATCAACAAGACTAATAAACAATGAGGTCATATTATTTTATGTTTGTGTTTCTGATGATTTCCTTATTTTCAGAAGCAACGCTGATAATATTTAGTAGGGTTTGATAGACCAGATGGTGCAGATGGTAGTGATCCTATCTTGTTCGCAAAAGGTCGTGGGTTCTACAATAATATTTAAATAGTATGCCTACTTTATTTTGTAAATATGTACATGTGTTTGTGAATGTAAATGTATATATATATATATATATATATTGTAATCTCTAGTTTGTAAATTGCAGTATCATTGGAAATAAATGTAATAAATATCTCTGTCTACGATTGTGCAAAGACTAAACAAACTTCTACAAAATAGTAAAATGTAACTTGTCTTATATTTCCACTGCGACACTTAGTGCAATAGGGAAAACATTGCTCACGTTTCATAAAATCATTTTAAAACTAATTGCTTGTGCATTTAGTTGGTACAAAATAGATTTCGTTCAAACAATACACGGTATAAAACGTTTACTGCAGCGTTAGAAATGTAATGTCGTGCTATCATTGGGCTTAATTATTATGTTGCCAACTTTAACATACGCGGTGTTAGAACTTATGCGACGATATGCAATAATTAGTGGCCAGTTTTATACACTCGCCAGTATACGCCCGGTTAGTATTTATATATAAATATAGCTCAGTATAGCTGCGAATATGATTCAGTAACGTGGCTTGGCTGTCTGTGTGTGCAAGCGTTAGTTATTTATTGCGAGTATGAGGCGGGACTGGTTTACAATCTCTTAAGTGCTTTCTGTAGAGGAACAAAGACTTTCTAAATCCTAATTTTTGCAAGATTAATTAAATAAGATAATAATATCCTCAAATAAAATGGTGTCTTTCAAGTATCGTAATAGGCGATTGAGGTATCAGAATCGACAGATGGCGGTATATCCACCCGAAGCTGTGTGTCTAAAATGCAACAAGGCGGAGGTGGGCAGAAGCATTCCTGCCGCAATTTTATGCTCTGCGAATGCAATGAATGACTGACCCCATGGTGCTTCTGTTTGTTCTGTGTCTGGGTGTTCAATATATGTATTTAAGTAATACATTTGTGATTCTTTTGTTATATGATGTCCGTAATATGTGCTTTATGCGACTTATCTCGGAGTCAGGTATGTATGAAATGTGTGCGGAGGCCTACGTCTAGCAATAGAAGTTTATGATTATTTACTGGAAACTACGACACAGATACTTAATCTAGAGTATTAATTAAACAAAAATATTTGATCGTTTTGAAAACTCAAAAATAACAGATTATAAAGTTTATTTCAATAAGAAGCTATATTAGCAGCAATGTAATAAAGCTTTAGTTAGGTCGTACGGTACCGGCAATTAAAATTTACACTGAACGCATAAGTTTTATTTTTTGTCGCCGTTATTTTTCGTCATTGTTATCTGTCAACCGTATCTTTTATCTAATCTGTTTCACAGAAAAACAATTAAAATTTATATAACGGATTGTAGTCTTTCATTCTATAAACTTTTCAAACACGTTTCATTTGAAGGTATCTTTCTTTTATTTTTTGATCACTTCGTATTTGGCAACAATGAACGTAAACCAACTTCAAATCTGAATGACAGCGATGAACAAGTGACAATCAATGCTGTAATACTACAGGCTGCCAATTAACTTATTCAAACATCATTTCGACCCAGTTCTATGTTTAAGTTATATTCAATGATGTTTACTTTTCATTCTAAAGGCATACTACATACTATACGTATGAATGCATCCGAAGTCGTAAATTTCAGCATTATTCATAGCAGTCGTCCACAACTGGGCATAGATCTCCTCAAGAACAGGTGAATAATGTCTATAATTACTTTGCTGAGCAGGCGTGATGACAATAGCTGATTCTGGTAAATATAATACTACGAGAGACTCCTACAAATCAGGAGGTACTATTCTACTCAGCCGGTACCCCACATCCGTGCCGTTGCGCCTCTACATTGTTTATTTAACTAACAATCACATAAAAGGGTATAGAGAACATTTATCCAGGTGTCATTGAATATAAAAATAAATGTTAATTTCTCTTAGTCAAAATCACGAATGAACGGCTGGACTGTTTTCGCTAATTCTTTTCTCATTGTGTTTGTTATTTTCAAGAGATCGTTTATAAAGAGAAAAAGAAAAAGTTATACGGAAAATGTTAAAATTTTACATAACCTTTAACCTTTCTTATGCGTTGATTGATAGTTGACGATATTGACAGATAGTCCTGCATAATATATTAATAAATTCCCACAACATCTGATACATTGACCTAACTCCGTGGTAAGTCGTTTATAGCACTTGTGTAACGGACGCCAGACAACAAAGGAAACACAAATATACTACATGAATACATATATTTAACACCCAGATACAAAGCAAACACAGATATCATTATATAAATATTTGTTCTGGGTGAGAATCGAACCCACGACCCTTGGCCCACAAGATAGGATCACTATCGTCTGCGCCATCGGGCCCGTCAATAAAACAGAAGAATGCATGTCCGGTAAGATAGTTTGAATATAACAAATCTCACATACATACATAATTCACGCCTGTTTTACACCGGGGTAGGCAGACACTATGGATCTCCACTTGGCATACCTCTCTCGCTTCTCTAACTCGCATTAGTCCTTTCATACACGCTCGTTTATTCTTGGTACTTCTGACCTTGCCCTTCTTTAATACCTATTCTACTTGGTTAAGATATGTTCGTTTCGGTCGTCCTATACCAACCGTTCCATTCACTGGACATATATTTGTGAAGTCAATCTACTTTTATCCTTCTGTTCTTTCTTATCTTTTATATATTCTTATCGAATTATCTCAATATTCCTTTCACTTTATTTAAATTATTAATCATGTATAGAAATATTTATTTATTTTTATTATTAAAATCTTTATTTAATATTCATATATTAATTCCTTTTTCTATCGTTGTCACAATTTCATCTTTTACTACCACATTGATTTTGAATGGTGCAAAAAGAAATCTTACCTTGAAGATATTCCGAGGAATTTTAGTTTAACTTTAAGGCCTTACCTACGACCCGCGGGGTAGTCGCGAGGGTATGCTCTATCAGGATTTATGAACGCGGTAGTTCACACGCGGCGGATTAGCAGTAAGCCTGTTCGTCTCTCGGGACCAACTCGTACGCGAGCTCCATTTGTAGACTATTGCGGCTAAGGATTTCATTCTAAACTGAATTCAGATAATTAGCTTTAAAGATTTAGGAGAAATTTTCGCTTCATAATTTGAATAAAAAAGAGAAATGCATGCATGCATGAAATTAAAAATATATATAATAGTTGATATGGAATGACCTAGTCGAACATACCTTATGCGTATCTTTATCATATCAGCCATAATATGTCCACTGTTGGGCATAGGCCTTCCTAAGAAAGGGGGAATTATCCCCATAATTGCTGCTCTGTATAAGCGTGCTGGCAACCGCAGAGCGTGGATGCTGCTGCCCGTCCCTGTTCTGGCTACCCATGGATCATGGAGGGAGGTACAATTTACTTTGCTGGTACCCCACGGCCGATTATATATGTAAAGAAATAATATTTCTTTAATTTTTGAATGACATTGAATGACATTGACCTCAGACTCTAGCGCTTGTCAGTTGTAATACATTTACTATTTTGTATTTCATTAGTTGTTTGACGTGCCCGGTGGCGCAGATTATAGTGATCCTATCTTCGCACAAGAGAGTCATGGGTTCGATTCCCACGCAAAGCAAATATTTATATGATGATATTTGTGTTAATGCTATGTTTAGGTACTAAATATATGTATTTAAGTGTATATTTGTGATTTCTCAGTTGTCTGGCGTCTGTAACACAAGCGCTTCAAGTGGATTATCACGGAGTTAGGTCAATGTATGAGATGTTGTGGGAATTTATTATTATTATTATTTGTTGTAATTTATAATAAACAGGTTGTTGTGAATTATCATTTATATTTTATTATTATCATGTCAGCTGTAAGAGATAGGACTTCTCAAGTAATTTCAAATTAGATCAGTTGTATGTGATCAGCATTCCGAAAGACCCGGCAGTTTTATTCGGATCTTCTGTCCACCTTATTGGTAAACATCTTACGCTGCACTTTCCGGTGCTTAATTGTTTGCAAAATCAAATTTGTGTAATTATAAGTGTAATTTCATGTATTCCATAAGAGCAATGTAGTAAAATAGCCATTTTTCATTATTGACAAGTTACCTAAGCATCAAAGGATATTGCGTGGAGATTTTGCTGAATGATGGTATCCAAAAACAGTTATATTAATTACTGATTTTGGTTTATATTACGAATGATACAAAGACATTCTTCTTTTTTCCGTTATAATGTGTGAAAACATAATATACAATTTCGCTATCTGCATTGATTGTTAGGTACATTAAGAGGTGAATTGGTGTAATACGGAACAATGTAAAAGTTTGTGGCGATGCAGCACTGAGCTGAGGTACCGGAACAGATTAATGGTGATAAACCTACCAAAAGCCTACTAGGCGCTAAAGAATTCGCATCAAGAAAACAGGCTTTGCGATTACCTCTACGCTTGTCCAGCTAGGTGGTCGGCAGTGAATGTTCTGATAATAATAATTGCAACTTTGTGCCGTTTGAAACAATTGAATAGGATAACGTCTGTTTGGCTACCTAGTTTACTATAACTATATTCTACTACCTTAATGGCGTGAGGTACCGGCAGAGTAGAATAGTACCTCCTCCCGTATCAGGTGTTGACAGATGGCGGTATATCCATGCGAAACAATGCAGCTCAAATGCAAATGCAAGGATAGGCAGCAACATCCCCGTTGCGAAAGCTACTCTTTGCGTTTGCCAACACGCTTGCCTAGCGCGGCAATAATCGGTGAAATTCCCCTGTCTCCAGCAGTGGACCTGGAATAGCTGGTATGATGATGATATTCTACTACTAGCAATACCCCTTAAGTATTCCATTCCCTTATTGCTGAATATAGGCTTCTACAAGAGTGGGGGCCTCTCTTGTGGAAGATTATAGATATTTTTCATACTCTATGTACCAAGCATCGACATTAATTAATTTCTGTTCTCTGTTTCAACTATAAAGCGTACGTTTAAAATAAAATTTCTCTGAAATCTTTAAAGCTAATTATTTCAATTCAGTTTAGAATGAAATCCTTAGCCGCAATAGTCTACAAATGGAGCTCGCGTACGAGTTGGTCCCGAGAGACGAGCGGGCTCACTGCAAATCCGCCGCATCTGAACTACCGCATTCATAAATCCTGATAGAGCATACCCTCGCGACTACTCCGCGGGTTGTAGGTGAGGCCTCTAAGTTAAACTACGTAGCTTGATTTTATATAAATCTTTTATAGGTACACTACATATATAGAAAACACGCACTGACATAATAGTTTGAAATAACAGGCCTATGTCCAGCAGCGGAATTCCAATCTGGCTGATACGATGATATGACTACTAACAGTACCCCTCAGTTTCCCGTTACTGTATTGCTGAACATAAGCGGTCTCAAGAAAGGGGGATTTCATGTGGAAGTCTTTATCTAGTTGTATGGGTGTTATAATGAAGCCCAGTTGTATCTGGGCTCGATAGCGCAGATGAGTCATCCTATAGGATATATTGTGCGCAAAAATTGTAGGTTCTATCTCCACCCAGGACTAATATTTATATGATGATATTTATGTTTGTTCTGTGTCTGGGTGTTAAATATATGTATTTAAGTAGTATGATTCCTGATGCCTTCTGCCGTCTGATGTCCGTAATACAATTGATTGAAGTGACTTATCGCGGAGTCAGGTCAATGAGTGAGATGTTGAGGTAATTTATTTATTTAAAATTATCTGTATTGGGAAATATTGTATATTAAATTAAGTTTCGTTGGGATCAACTATTTCCATGGAATAACAGCTAAGCAGATTTTTTTTCCAATAAATTATAATACGGATTCTGATATGAAATGTGAATATTGTTCGATTTCGGAAAAAAAAATTTTCATTAATTTCAAACAAAGGAGAACTTTGCGATAATTTAAATAAAGTTCATTTTCATGGATTTATCAATCAATCCGGAAAACATTGTATTTTAAGTTATGTTTCATTGTGATAAACTATTTCCATTGAATTACGTCCGATTATTCATATATTTTTTCCAATTTCATATAATGCGAATACTTACACGAAATGTAAGTGTTATTCGATTACGGAAAATATTGTTTAATTAATTTTATATAATAAAGGAGAACTTAGTGGTAATTGTAAATAAAATTCGTCTTCATGGATTTATCAATTTGGTTAAAACAGGAGTTTTATCCATTTAGCTTCCATTACATATTTAAATAAAGTTACAAGACTTTAAACCGGGAAGTTTAACAAAATTATGACTTATTAGGATTTATGAATGCAGTACCTTGGACTACGGACGATCTCGTTTGGGCCCAAGGGGTTGCTTGTACGGTGTTCACTCACTGAATTATATTCGTATCCTTAAAGCGGAGTAGTTTTTAAACGAAAAGGCATTTTCAAATACCTC
Source organism: Heortia vitessoides (assembly GCA_020976665.1). Taxonomy (NCBI): domain Eukaryota; kingdom Metazoa; phylum Arthropoda; class Insecta; order Lepidoptera; family Crambidae; genus Heortia; species Heortia vitessoides. Next base: position 12,911,218 of record JACJUM010002477.1, read on the forward strand.
TTACATCATACTGGAAAACTGGAAATTTCAATAGTTTTATGTGTTTAATTCTATTAGAAGTGAACATAACATCTTTTATTTGTAACGAAAGAACTCAAAAACTAATTAGGAGAGTAATAAAAATATTTACATAAGTGGAAAGTTAGTTATAAGTTGGAAAATACTTAAGGCTCACAGAAAATTACCTGGTTTAAATAAAAATGACGAGTGACACTGTGGCCGCGTGATTAAGGCGAAGTAGCTATACGTTATTGGTAATATTTTCAGTAGTAATAACAATATTAGTAATAACAATAAATACACACAATATCTCATACATTGAACTGGCCTCGAGATAATCCACCTAAAGTAATTATGTTACGGTCATCAGAAAATAGAGGAATCACAAATATAGTACTAAAATTCAGATTTTCTTTTCACAGATACTTTTTAATGAATTTACAGCAAGTGTTTAAGGCAATGTCAACTTTGTGGACTTTGCTAAGGCATTCGATGAAGGTCAGTTATGTGATGAACAGAAGTTAGCACTAAATGGTATTCGTGTTTTAATACTGTAATGGCTTAAGAACTCATTACGCAGTAGTTATAGGCTTTAAATTTGTGATGTATTATTCTGTTTTTGGAGTGCCACAGGGTTCTAAACTAAAGCCTTGATTGCTTTATATCTTCGTCAGGATCAAAGTTCTGATGAGATTGTAATTTTAGAAATATATATATATATATATATATATATATATATATATCTGAATGATATTTTCGTAGGCCCCTCTGTCACATTCACGTAATATTGTTACAAAGGTACATTAGTCCGGATAACTTTAATATTAAAATATTTGGCTTTCATTCCAAATTTATATGAACAGTTGATATTGATGATATATATTATCATGAAATCAAAAGAGATTATTAAATTGTATAAACTATATAATTCGACAGTATTTGTCATTTTTATGGGTGGTTTATTAAAATATATGCTGTATATAAATAATTTTTATATTTATTATTTAAAAAAAATTGCCCCCTTTTAACAGTTCTTCTGAACTGTTAAATGATTTTGATTTTATGCTTTTGCAATCCAATTTTTTAAAGATACACATACTAAAAATGTATTAAATGAATGTATGTAAAAATTAATGTCATAAAAAAAATAATTTATTATATATTTATGTTAGCTTATACCTAATTTTTATTTTACAATACGTGGACATAAAAAATGTCCAATCAATACTCTGTTACAAACACACCTCTCCCCACTTCCCGCAGAAGCTGTCCAAAGACATAGGCCATACCTCGATAACGAGTTCATTACTGCGACAATCGTGACCTTTCCCACTGCCTTATTCCCAGAGCACACGGTTCAAATTCGGAACCCGATTATAAGGGAAGCCCCCAATAATAAGGGAATAAAGAATGCCAATTTTCTGCCTCTGCCCATACAAATATGTTTATCCAAGAATTGGTATGGATTAATTTGCCCAATGAACCGCTTAATATTTATTAGGGACACCCTGGCGTAATCATGTTGTGTATTATAACGAATTGCTTAGTAATTATGGTATTATTATCTGTATTTCGGTAAGGCAGTGCGTTAATTTGCTGACCGATCGTTTTCGTTGGATTCATTAAGATAAAGAGTAATAACGTGTTATTGGACTAATAAAAATAAAATGGTTTATCACAAAATAATTTACGATCAGATATTCGAAGGGAGAAAACAGTAATTACAAATACTTTACGTAATAGTTATAATGAATTCATTGTTACCATCAATATATCAGCCATAGAAAGTCCACTGATGAATGTAGACCTCTCCAAGATAGGGGGATTTAAGCCTACAATTGCCGCACAGGGCAGGCGTGGTGGCAGTCGTAGAGTACAAATTTGCGACAAGGATGCTGCTACCCATCGACACCCCGTGGTATTAAAGTTGCGCTGATCCGGAAGGATATACCGCTATCCGCTGGTTCCGTTACCTTAGGCGCCCTTTACTTAATACAGGTACTATTTTACCCTGCCGGTACCCAACAACTTTGAATTGTAAGTTTATTAATCGGTCACACTTTTTGATTGTAAGCTCAGAGCGTAAAGAGAATAAAAGTGATAGAAAACTATTTTTTATCAAAAATAAAATATTATTATTAAAATAAATGGCTCTCAGTTTTTGGAATAGATGTAATGACAACTCTCTTGACTCTCTTAGACTTTGGCTTACTATTTGCTTCGATCCTGAAATAGTTCTCTGACTTCTTCTACAATCATTCCTATTTCTTTACCCAAGCGTTTACTGAAGGAAGACCTCATAAGACCTCTATTTGAAAAGGTCTCTAATTTTACTAATAAATTATGTCCCTTGAGAATTGTTTTAACTGCTCTTTATTCTCTCTAAATTGGTTTTGCAAATATTTTGATAACATTAAACAAAAGTAGCCTAATGAATTATAGAGCGGCAATACATACTCGTAGAATCTCTTTGCATAATCTAAAACGAACCAATTTACCGACATTCGATTAGCAGGTTGAATTGACACAGGGTAGAGTACATTATAAATATATAATATATTCACACAACAGCTCATATTTTTTTATACATTTGAAAGGGGATCAAACCTCTACCCATGGCGTATAAAATAAAATCACTACCATCTACCTACCTACCGTCACAAAACATGGCCAACAGGACAAACGGCTGATCTAGGTTCTGAAATAAAAACCATGAATTGGCTAGCTCAGCGTAAGACGCTCTACCCCAAGGACAAACAATCTGATTAAATCCTCAGAATCATAATATAAACGTCGCAAGCAACCTTCTTTTTTTAAATCATGCGAAACATCGTAGCTGAAATGCAACATAGCGACGACAGGCAGCAGAATGCTTGTAGGAAAGCTACGCGCTACGACTGCTACGACTTCACAGTGCTACAATTATAGGCATAATTCTCCTTTTTTTTGGAAAGCTTATGTTCAGCAGTGGACGTCCTAAGACCGAGATTACCAACAGAATGACAAAATGTCCTTTATATGCAGATCAAAAAATTATAAAAAAAAACAAGATTCAATAATATAAGATGCCTGCACGAGTAACTCAATTTCTTTGTATTGAAATAATAACACGTCACAGCCAACGGTGACTTTATATGCAATAAAGTTGTCACTCTTTTTGTGTTTTGCGCGGTCTTTCGGGGACGATTGGTTGTTAGAGGAAGAAATTGTTTCCTATCCACTTAAAAGTTGGCAATATCATATTTTTTTGTTTATTATTT